>CM053030.1:476914212-477124212 GCA_028564925.1 Lithobates sylvaticus
CATAAATGTGTGCATGGAGAATAGGGACGGCTCGTGGTATAACACGGGGATTTCATGACAAAGTATTTCTCCTCAGCGCTCCTCTCGTCACTTTGCAGTTTGCACACCTCAGGCGTTGTCAGCGCCGTGCACTCTTTATTTTTGAAATGCCGGGGTTATGTGTGATAGAAAAATGGAACTACAAATACAGATAAAACGGGCGTCTGTCGGGGGTTTACAGAGAAAGGCTGAGGGAGGACGGGTGGCTCTGGTTTAGCAGCACCGCGGCCATTTTGTGCCGCTCACAGGTGCCGTCTGTTCAGGTGGCCGGTTGCCGTATGAGGGGGGAACCCCTCTGTACCGTGTTCCGTTTAATAAATACGGTGTATACAATATAGGCGTACAATAAAGACGTTTATTTGAAGAGATTCGTCGGTTCAGTGTACAGATCACGTTTGGAAATACATATTTTAATAACGACTGGCATAGACGGCAGTGAGACACCTGACACGGCGATTTTTTTTTTATCTAATTCGGGAATGAAACAAAATGGCTGCGCTGTTGCTCGGTGGCAGCACCGTCTGGTGTCTACATGGCCGCCCCCGTCAGGTGTATGCTATCACACCGTGCCGTATAATACAAGGTGTAGTCACAGCCTCCGTCTCTCCTCCCCCCAGTCCGGGTGAAACAGAGACCGATGCTGCAGACGTTTCACGTTAGACGGAGCAGACGGGGCGGGAGCAGCAGCAGCCATTTTCGATATGTTTAGACATTCGGCGGAGAGCTTTAACCACAAAATGGACGATTGGCGGGAAGGGCGCGCTTTGTCTCTAGTAGAGGACGGATGCGGCATCCTATAGTTTATTAATCATTAACCCGTTCAGAGACCCGAGCAGGCTTATTGCCTCTCAAGATCAGAGAAACAGCCGGTGCTGGCATGTCCTGTTATGGGGGGGGCATGCTGGGACTTGTGGTTCTATGAGCAATGCAGCAGCGGTGACCCTGAAAATGGCAGTGTCGCCTGACAGCTGAACAAATTCCTCCTTTTATTTTTTTTAAAAAAGCTTCTTACATGACATTTTTCTGGTTGTTACAATTATTTCCTATTATTTATATTTTTAGAAAAAAATACAGAGCAACGTGACAGCAATCCATACACCTGTCTTTGTAGGGTATGAGGTAAAATGTTGACCCTCCAAGATGTTTTTTTTCACAGTTCAGGTATTAAAGTGTTCCTGGAAATCATTATCATTAATTATGGAAATCCAAATTATATGATCTTCAGTATTTAAAAAAAAAAAAAAAAAAATATATATATATATATATATATATATCTCAATGGGACACAAATGGCAACAAAAATGTTTTAATATACTCTCTCTCTACATATATATATATATATATATATATATATATATATATATATATATATATATGTGTGTGTATGTATGTATGTATGTATGTGTGTGTGTATGTGTATATATATATATGTATATATATATATATATATATATATATATATATATATATATATATATATGTGTGTGTGTGTGTGTGTGTGTGTGTGTGTGTGTGTGTGTATATATATAGATAGATAGATAGATAGATAGATAGATAGATAGATAGATAGATAGATAGATAGATAGATAGATAGATAGATAGATAGATAGAAAGAAAGAGTAAAGGAGGGTTACAACATGTGAATTATTATTTTTTGCCATTTGTGTCCCATTGAGAAGATTTCTCTTCACCTCCTGTCCCATAGCCAAACAGGAAGTGAGAGGAAATCCCTCCAAAGTGGGGGAAATCCCTGGTTGTCACCAGAACTAGTGTCCGAATTGGAAGATTTCCCCTCTATAAGGCCCCTTTCAAAAGGTCATAACAGAGCCATAAAAATGTACTAATCAGGAACAAAAGTTCCTGGGTAATGATCAGTAAATAGAATACGTAACAATTGCCCTGTTGGCATACATGTGTATACGCATGCACCAGACGCAGATTTTTGGATTCTGTGTTATGGATTTGAACACAATACATGTGAAAAAAATGGAGCTGCATGCAGATCTGTAAATAAAAAAATAGTCGTAAATTCATTTTTTTACGGCAGTGTGAGGCCTCATCCACTGATGTAAAAAATACATTTTGAGGCATTTTTTTTTTACAGATCTGAACGCAGTTGCATTGTTTTCAATGGAAACCTTTACACAGTTGCGTAAACATGTATTGCGTTCAGATCTGTAACACAGACTCTATAAATCTGTGTCTGACAGAGTAAATATACATATATGCCAGATATGGGGAGGGGTGACAGTTTTACACAGGTATTTACTGATCATTACTACATCAGAACTCTTGTGCTTGGAAAAAAAAAACATGCGTAATAAGATCAGGACATTTTTTACACCCATGTGAACGCAGTCTTAAGCTCCGTACACACGATCCAAAAATCGAACGACAGTTCATTCATTTTTTTTTGCATGCTAGTCGCATATCGAACATGAAGAGTTACTAAACTTACAAAAATTTTTGTACGACAGAATAAAAATTCGGAAGTATTGTATTTGTATTACATTGTAATTTCGAACGACAACTGTACTGATTAACCACTTCAGCCCCGGAAGGTTTGGCTGCTCAATGACCAGGGCACTTTTTGCGATACGGCACTGCGTCGCTTTAACTGACAATTGTGCGGTCGTGCGACGCTGTGCTGAAACAAAATTGAAGTCCTTTTTTTCCACAAATAGAGCTTTCTTTTGGTGGTATTTGATCATCTCTGCTGTTTTTATTTTTTGCGCTATAAACAAAAAAAGAGCGAAAAATTTTGAAAAGAACACAATATTTTGTACTTCTTGCTATAATAAATATCCAAAATTAAAAAAAGTTTAGGCCGATATATATTCTTCTACATATTTTTGGTAATAAAAATCGCAATAAGCGTATATTGATTGGTTTTGCGCAAAAGTTATAGCGTCTACAAAATAGGGGATAAATTTATGGCAATTTTATTATTATTTTTTTTTTTTACTAGTAATGGCGGTGATTATGGCAAACACATCAGACACTTTTGACACATTTTTGGGACGATTGACAAATATACAGCGATCAGTGCTATAAAAATGCACTGATTACTTTGTAAATGTCACTGGCAGGGAAGGGGGCGATCAAGGGGTTAACTGTGTTCCCCGACTGTGTGTTCTAACTGTAGGAAGAGGGGACTGACTATAGGAGATGACAGATCGTGGTTCCTAGCTATTAGGAACTCGCAATCTGCTTCTCCTATCAGAACAGAACAGGGATGTGTGTGTGTTTACACACACACACACACACATGTTCTGCCTCTCGTACCCACGTTCGCGGTCACTAAGACCGCCGGTCACGAGCATCGGCACCCCCATTTTCGTGCTTGCCCGATCGGATAATATCGGATGAACTGTTGTGATCGGCTCTCCAAAGCTCTGTACTAACGATCCAATTATCGTGATTGACATCTGAGTTTGATGTCACTTCCTGTTTTCTCTCTCCCATTGCGCCCGGGAGAGAGGAAACAGGAAGTATGAGAGGAGCAGACCTCTCCATCGCCACTGGAAGGACACACCGCTGGAGAGGACAACACAGCAAGGTAAGTAACGGGGGAGGGTGTTTGATGTGACACAGGCAGGCTGCTTTATTTGGTGGTGACACAGTCTGCTGCATTTAGGGGTGACACAGGCTGCTGCATTTGGTGGGGACACAGGCTGCTGCATTTGGTGGTGACACAGTGTGCTTCATTTGGTGGTGACACAGGCTGCTGCATTTGGTGGTGACACATGCTGCTGCATTTGGTGGTGACACAGGCTGCTGCATTTGGTGGTGACACAGTGTGCTTCATTTGGTGGTGACACATGCTGCTGCATTTGGTGGTGACACATGCTGCTGCATTTGGTGGTGACACAGGCTGCTGCATTTGGTGGTGACACAGGCTGCTGCATTTGGTGGGACACAGGCTGCTGTATTTGGTGGGACACAGGCTGCTGCATTTGGTGGGACACAGGCTGCTGCATTTGGTGGGACACAGGCTTCTGTATTTGGTGGGACACAGGCTGCTGCATTTGGGAGGACACAGGCTGCTGCATTTGGTGGGACACAGGCAGGCTGTATTTGGTGGGACACAGGCAGGCTGTATTTGGTGGGACACAGGCAGGCTGTATTTGGTGGGACACAGGCAGGCTGTATTTGGTGGGACACAGGCTGTATTTAGTGGGACACATGCTACATTTGTTGGGACACAGGTTGCATTTGGTGGGACACAGGCTGCATTTTGTGTGACACAGCCTGCATTTTATGTGACACATGCTGCATGTAAGGAGGGACTCGGCTGGGTTCACCTGATGTAAGAACGGACTCCGCTGGAGGGCACCTGATGTAAGGACGGACTCCGCTGGGGACACCTGATGGCATATGGTGGCAGGAGACCTGGCTAGTGACACGCTCAGGGCTCCCACTGATTCTGCATTATGGTGAGTTGAATGATTTATTTTTATATTACAATGTAATAATAGAAATAATGTGCTTCAATCATTCTGACACCATAACAGCCATGGTGCCGGGATGATTGAAGTGCTAACACCAGGTGTTTGGAATATCTTTATCTGCTGATTGTTAAACTTTCTAGAATACACATATTTCTATTGTTGTGTAGGATCTGGGCCTGCTCTCCCTCCATCCCTCGTTCATCTCAGATGCTAACCACACCACCCTAGAGCCACGCCCACAATTTCGCTGAAACAATTCCAATTTTCACCAAGTGGGAGGGGTCAAAAAGGAAGGGCGGGGTCTGGCGCTCCCCCCATCCTAAAACTTCACCAGCCGCCACTGTACAGATGAATAAATCTACTCTTCACTAACGACTCCTACTTACAAACAGAGACAACAGGAAGTGAGAGGATATCTCCCCCTAGGAAGGGAAATTCTATCCTGTAAGAGTTATTATGGGAAAAAAGGTGTCTTCACTGAAGATTTATCACCAACCCTTGTTTCCACGACAACCCAAAATTTTCAAAATCCAATTGTCATTGGGACAGAAAGTGAGGTGAAATCTTCTGAACAGGGACACAAACAGCAACACAAATGTTACAGGGGTGAAAACCCTTCCCTATGCTATCCAAAAAAAAAGGAATAATTTTTTTGGCTGGAGTTACATTTAAAAAACGTACCTGTTTCCGCTTCAATACAAATTCACCTTAAAGTGATTGTAAAGGTATTGTTATTTTTTTAAAATAACAAACATGAGTCCTGAGTCCAGCAGGGGACTCATGAGTCCTGAGTCCCCTGCTGCGTCCATTGATACAGACATCAGGACTCGGCCCCGCTCCCATGTTGATTAATAGGCAGCGGGAGCCAATGGCTATCAATCTACCCAATGAGGACCCGAGACAGCGGCTGGAGCTGCTGGGCTCGTTCTTGTCACTGTAAAGATCGGGTTCAGGTAAGTAAAAGGGGGGCTCTGGGGGGCAGCTGCACCACAAAAGGGTTTTTCACCTTAATGCATAGAAAGGTGAAAAGCCTCAAGACTTTACAACTCCTTTAAGAACAAACCTACAGAAACTTGTCTGTAACCCAGGGACTGCCTTTATGTGCAAATACCCATCCATGCAAGCGTAGGCATAAATTATGCTAAAAAAAACCTCTCTGAACGCAGGTTTGGGGCATTTTTTTTACGCGCCTCTGAACGCTACTCTAAATTACGCCTGTTAACAACACATTGTGCACATTAGATAATCTAGAGCTGCCTTCGGAGGCGTAAAGCCGCCCCCCATACACCATTATAAGTGTGATTTTTTTTTTATTTTGCCCCTGTGCATGAGTCCTTACTGTTCTGGTGACAACCCCAAATTTGGGATTTTCTTTTACTTTCACTTTTGATGATAATGTAAACGGGACATGAATCAATCTCTAATGGATAAGCGATAAAAACAGACAGGTGTTCTAATCCATCTCCACTCTACGCAAAAGAAAAATGCCTTTAAGGCCCATACACACGATCGGACTTTTTGACAACCAACATGCAAATTAGCTGTTTTGGACCAACATCCGACCGTGTGTACGCTCCATCGGACCAACTTTTTCCAGGTTTCATCTGACTTTTGTTGGCTGTGTGAACGGACCAACTTTCTGCCAACAAAAGTCCGATGGACCAAAGTCCAACCATGTGTACACAAAACCAACGGACTTTTGTACAAACCAATGCAGAACCAATGCAAAAGATCAGACAACAATACAGAAGTTGACCAAAGGTGGCGGTAAAGAGCAGAAAAACCAAGTGATTTGGTGAAAGTTGGCTGAAAAAAGTCCTGCCGTGTGTATGCAATACCAACTTGGGGCCAACGCCCTTTGGACAAAAATCCACAGGAAAGTTGGTCCACGGTCGGATCGTGTGTATGAGGCTTTAGTTATACTTTAACCCCTTGGCACCAACATAACACAAATATGCGGCCTCACTGCACTGGGCTTTTTTATGTGGGCCACATATTTGTGTTTCTCCGTTTGTACTGGGAGCACAGAGACTGGGGTCTCAGCGAGAGCCCCGGGCCCCATATCGCTGCAATGGCCTCTGATTGGCTATCACGGTGATCAGTCATCTAATTTGGTACTAATTTAGGCCAGTTTTCCTTTGATAATAAAAACAGGAGATATCCATTACCATTTACCACCAAATAAAAGCCCAATTTGTCTTGAAAAAAAAGCAAGGTATAATCCACCTGGATGCACAAAGTAGTTGTGATGATATGTACAAGTTTACTGACACATGTCAAAGTTGCAAAATTGGGCTTAGGCATTAAAATTTGTTGCACCCTTAGGTGCGAAGGGGTTAATATTCAGTTGTAAAAATCATGATGGTAATACAGGTTATCATAACGCTATGCCTCCCAGGTTTCTGGAATGATAAAGAGGGACAACTTGTAGCACTGAGTATGTAGGACAAGGATAAGTTCCTGGACCGCAAAAATCCAATATGCAGAAAATTATCGGCTAAATCACACATGTGCTTTTATTACCTCTATTTTTCCTTTATTTGGGCTTTTCAAATCACACAATCAGTAATATGAAGGTTGCATAAACAGTTTAGTTGCAGAATACCACTTTTGATAATAAAATAGTACATTTTCTATAGAGATGTACACCTCAGACCAAAAAAGAGGGACCACTGAGGCTGCACCAAGGATAGAGTGATTTTGTCTCAAAAAAAGAATAGTCCCTCCAAATGAGCTATGGCTGGAGCTATGCAAGCTCCTATAGTCCCTGTTTTGAAATAAAATCCCTCCATCCCTCATTCCTCATTAACCGTCTTTCTTTCGTCTCTGCTGTAGAGATTTTTCAAAATAAATTTACTATTTTTTTCTGCCAAACATATTTCATATCAATTCTTCAGATTATTGGTTATTCTTTAACTTATTATAAAAGGGTATAAAGGGTCCAGCGGATTTAAATGATAATTAATCATGTTCTACCTAATTGTGGGTATTGACAAGAATGTGCACAATCACACCATTTTCAAAACATAGACAAATGATGGCAGAAAAATGTCTAAACTGCTGGCAACAAAAGTGAGTACACCTCTAAGTAAAAATTTCCAAATTGGGCCCAATTAGCCATTTTCCCTCCCCGGTGTCATGTGACTCGTTAGTGTTACAAGGTCTCAGGTGTGAATGGGGAGCAGGTGTGTTAAATTTTGTGTTATCGCTTTCACTCTCTCATACTGATCTTGAAGTTCAACATGGCACCTCATGGCAAAGAACTCTTTCTTACATGATGTGCAGTGTGTCTCTGTATTATTTCTGCGTTGTGTCTGCTTTGTGACATTCCACTGTAATTTTGATTTCTGGATCAAAAATGTCTTGTTTCTCCCTCTTCAAAATGTGGCTTACTAAAAAGGTTTACGTGATGTGCAGCATGACCCAGTATTTCTGCTTTGTGTTTGTGACATAATCTATGTAATTTCTATTTCAGGTATTTTTAAAACCTGCCTTGTCTTTCTCTATTACATTGCTGACCAATAAAACAGCTTATAGCCACTGTGCTATATGTTTTTTTATTGTCTTTGAAATATGACTGTGTAATTTTTATCTCTTTATAACAATAGCCTTATCTCTGGAATGTGGGGTTGTGGGTTTGTGGGTTTTTGTGCACAAAGAGTTTATTTTTTTTGTTTTGTTTGTAGACAATGCAGTTTGGTAGTGCACTAAAAGAAGATCAAATGCTATGAAACATGTTTTGTCACTGACAATTTTGAGTTGAGGTATTTAGCTTTATTTAATTTAAATTGTATACTTTCTTTAGATCATAAATCCACTCTGCTTGCTACTGCAACTGCCCATTCCTGGCCTGTTACTGCTGGATAAAAAAAATCACGTGTCACAGGAAAAAATTAAAAAGCCATTTTATCAAGTTAAAATTAATCAGATAGGGGTGCTGATGCTATATGCCTAGAAATAATTCACAATTTAAAAAATGTATTACGCATGCAGGTTACGTAATGCCAGAACATGTAGTCGTTGATGGTTTTTCAGTTTTCCAGAGAATGGTAAGGTTCTGCAACAACACATGAATGCGCTTAACACCTTCCCGCCAGCCAATAGCACAATGAAGGCCGGGTGGTAGCTTTAAAAGTGTTGTAAACCCTTGTGGTTTTTCACCTTAAAGCATTCAATGCATTAAGGCAAAAAACCTTCTATAGTGCAGCACCCCCCCCCCAGACCCCACCTTTTACTCACCTGAACCCGGTCTTTCCAGCACCAGCCGGTGTCTCGGTTCCTGATTGGATAGATTCATAGCAGCGCAGCCATTGTCTCCCATTGCTGTCAATCAAATCCAATGACACGGGAGCCGGGGGCCGAGTCCTGCTGTCTGTGTTAAAAGACGCAGCAGCAGAACACAGGAGCGCACCCGCACGATTCCCCCTGAGGGAGAGCGCTTCTCCAACAGGGCACTCGAGAAGAGGAAGAGCCAGGAGAGCCACTGAGGGACCCCAGAAGAGGAGGATCTGGGCCACTCTGTGCAAAACCTACTGCACAGAGGAGGTATGACATGTTTTTTTTTTTTTTTAAACAAAGGTTTAGTTATGCTTTAAGATCATTTGACGTCCTGTCAGAAAGGGCCACGCAGCGGTGCATTCTGTCACCGACCATGTCCATGGGACACAGCCGATGACTGATCAGAGTACCGGCTCGCTGACGGTATCCTGTGACCAATCACAGCAGGTCACATGAGAGTTGTACACAATGGATGGCTTCCTTTCCTCCATTGTAAACTATTGTGTTGCTAGCTGTGATTGGTAAATTTGATCACATTGTACAGACAGGGCCAATCACAGCTCATCTGTGCCCTGTGATTAGAGTTGGCCGATCACAGCTTATCACAACAAAATAAACAGAATGAATCAGTTTCATTTAGTAAAATGCTTGCTTATAGCAATGCGATTAACTGCTATAAGCAAACATAATGTGTATAAAAAAAAAAAAAAAATCCTGATCACTTCCCCAGAGTAGTATAATGTTAGTATGGTAACATTATATTGCTCTTGTCACAGTGTATAAAAAAAAAAATCATTAAAAAAAAAATTTAATAAAAAAAAATTGAAAGAAAAAAAAATCCGTACTGTCACCAGTCAGTGTCCCTGATCACGATTACACCAGTTATATGATGACTCTGTAGTGCACTGGTGACACTATATATAAAAAAATTCATGAAAATAGTTTTTTTCATTTCTTAATTTTCCCAAAAATTATGACAAAAAAATTACAACTTCAAAAAACCCACAATGCCTCTTACTAAATACCTTGGACTGTCTACTTTCCAAAAAAGGGGCCATTTGGGGGAATATCTGTACTGTCCTGGCATTTTCAGGTCTTATGAAATGAGTCAGTACATCAGGATTGCTTGATTTTCAGATATATACCATAGTTTGTGCAGATCTCAAAATTTCCAGCTGTTTGGCGAGTGATCCGGCTGGGCAGGCTCGGCTCTGCTGAGCTCTGGCAGGGAGGCAGGCTGGCGCAGGGAGGCTCCACTCGGTTAGGGCGGGTGGGGATGCGGCTTGGCTCGGGCAGGAGGTGAGGCGAGTCAGCTCGGCTCAGCTGGCTCAGCTCAGGCAGGCTGGCTCGGCTCCACTCGCCTCAGGCGGGCTGGCTGCGCTCTGCTTGGCTTCACTCGGGCAGGTGGGGAGGCGGGCTGGATCGGCTCGTCTTCACTTGGCTCAGGTGGGGAGGCAGGCTACTGTAGTGTTGTGTGGGTAGAGGAGTACTGCTGGCTAGTTCACAAGCGAACGAAGGGGACCGTGGCCATGTAGGCAACTACTGGGCCTGTGCCTCTGCAGCAGATGAAAGCTGACAGTCCAGACTGGGCATGCATTTAAGGCAGTTCTAGTGGTGGAAATCAATGGGCCAGGATGGATGTTCCCAGTTGGTTAGAGCCATGATCTGCAATCACCAGGTGTTCGGGACAGGGATGTAATGTGTATATTCAGATCTTCCATAGGATCGGTCTTCTGCCAATTGACTTGTCTGTTTCCACAGCCAGCCATCCTATCTGTACTGTCAGCATTTGAATAACATGGGAAAAGGCAGATGATGGCACGATGACTGTGCTGTCCCCGTATTTCTATAGTAGAGGCTCTCCAAGCTTGGGACATGGCTCAGACTGCCCTGATCTGTTTAATAAATAACAATTTACCAATTGACCGGATCTGTCAGATACCCAATGTCCACAGACCGCAGATTGTGGTGCCTAGTACAAAGTGTAAATCCCCACACCACACTAGGCCTATGGCTTTGACCAAGGGTGCTGTTAGAAATCATGGGGCCCGTACAACCTACCAGACAGGGCCAGTACTGGAATGGGGTTACACAGCACATCCCTCAGCCCTGCACTTTATATGTAGCGCACCCCTTAGACCGGGGCTCTGTATGTAGCGCACCCCTCAACCCTGCACTCTGTACATAATGCACCCCTCAGCCCTGCACTCTGTACATAGCGCACCCCTCAGCCCTGCACTCTGTACGTAGCACACTCTCAGCCTTGCACTCTGTACGTAGCGCACCCCTCAGCCCTGTACTCTGTACGTAGCGCAACCCACAGCCCTGCACTTTGTACGTAGTACATGTTTACTTATTAAAGCGGTTGTAAACCCTTACAAACCACTTTGACCTACAGGTAAGCCTAGATTAAGGCTTACCTGTACCGCTCTCTTGCGCATGTGCGGGAGTGACGTCATCGCGACTCCAGCGAATGACAGCGCTGGAGCAGCGAGACCCGGAAGTCACTCCGGGATTGATGGCGGGTGGAGGGTCGCTTTGGGGGCTTCGTTCTCAGGTAAGTTATTCATAATGAGCTAGTATGCTATGTTTGTGGACTCTATACATTTTTTTTTCTCACATTGGTACCCACTGTCGCGTACCTAATGGACGAGCCCCCGGAATGCAGAAGGAGACCTCTCTTGCGTCTCTGGCTCGCGGCCCCTGGTAGTGGAGACAGGTGGCACGGGAGTACAAGGTAGCACGAGTGCCTGGCAGGATCAGCAGCTGGTTGAAGGATCAGGAAGCTTTCCAGAGGAGCTGTAGCCGGATCAGCAGACTTGGCAGAAGACAGGAACCAGCTGGAACCAGGGATCGCACACTGGAACAGGTAAGTAGCACTTAAGTATAGGTGCACAGGAAGGTCAGGCAAGCCAGGTCAAACACAGATGGTCAGTACAGGAACCAGTGCAGGAGACAGGGATGGAGTCACAGGACAGGCCGGGTCAGTAAAAGGCAGGCACGGATGGATCAGAGAATGAGGCAGATGCAGAGTCGTAGACAAGCCGAAGGTCAGAGGCTGGCGGAAGGCAGGGGAGGTCACAGGTCAAGCTGGGTATACATGAAATCAGATCAGGTTAGCAGGTAAGGCTCAGGAACGCTGTAGATCAGGCAGCAATGACTGAAGGGAGTAGCAGTGTTCAAATAGCCCGCCTGGCGCCGGTAACCGTGCTCGTGCGCAAGAGCACTCCAGCGTGCACACGCGCTCCAGCGCGCATGCGCCCAGGCACCCGCAAACACGCACGGACAGGATAAGAATCACTGTTCCCAGCCAACCTTTCCTGACACCCACTATCACTGCCAGGCTTTACATGCACTTTGTTTGTCAAGCCCCTGACTATTAGCTTAAAAATGGGACAAAACTGATTTTCATATTTCGCTTGCCTTTGACTTCAAATTTTACACTTCACAGTTTACAGTTCACTGAATGTTCCCGTGACTGAAGGTTTGCTTATCACTAGTCATCATATGATTGTTGAGTGTAAGACAGCCCATACATTCTTAATTTTTGATGATTCCCCCATCCACACATTTGATGTGGATGGGGGAATCCTCCCTTTGTGCTATTGTGCTCTGACAACAGGGAGCCTTCCCCGCCATCAGAATGCAACGATCAGTGCTGCCGACTATAGCCAGTGGCACTAAACGATTGCAAAAAACCCAACAGGCTGGTAGACTTCTGTACAACCTGAGTCGAAATTTGTCTGATCCCTTCTGAATCGGCTGAATTTCAATCCATGTATGGCCAGCTTAAGATGTAAGGCTGGCTGTAGATGAGACATTTATCAGTCCAGTTCATTAAGAATCGACAATACCAGTGAGAGGTACACAACTGAAAATATTTTGACAAAAATCAATTGCTATTTGATAACTGGCTATTTTTCACTAAAATCATTTGTTGTTCTCCTTTCCTCTCACCTGCACTGTTCCCCTATTGTTCTTTGGTCTACCCAATAGGACCCACTGGGAAACAAAAAAATCCTTACCTATACCTCTCAAGACCTATCCTGGTCATATGAAGTTAAAGTGGTTGTAAACCCTTACAAACCACTTTGACCTACAGGTAAGCCTAGATTAAGGCTTACCTGTAGGTCCAATAAATATCTCCTAAACCTACATGGTTTAGGAGATATTTAGAAAAAAAACAGGCATCGCTGTCTACGGCACATGCGCCGTAGACATCGGCTCGCAGGTGCACTGAGCATGCCGAAATCACACTCTTGCGCGCATGCACGGGAGTGACGTCATCGCCGCTCCAGCGAATGACAGCGCTGGAGCAGTGAGACCCGGAAGTCACTCCGGGATTGATGGCAGCAGAGGAGGTCGTGGACGAGGGTCGCTTCGGGGGGCTTCGTTCTCAGGTAAGTTATTCATAATGAGCTAGTATGCTATGCATACTAGCTCATTATGCCTTTGCCTTGCAGGTTCCGTTTTTTTTTTTTGAAGGAGGCTTTACTTTCTCTTTAAAGCATATCTAAGTCTAAAATCAAAAATATGATATTCTCAGCTTACCAGTCCATACATTGTAGCTGCTTTATTTTTCTATATATTTTTTACCACCTGCTAATTTTGCCGATAACATGCTTCCTGTCAGGGGTCAAGTCCTGGGGAAAAAAGTGTGGGAACTCCCACCCAAGATCCACTCGTCCACCAAAAAAAAAAAAAAATCATACGCTCATATGCACGAACGCTTCAAAAGTGGTATTTTTTTATCCAATTTTCGTATTGTGTGTATGAAGCTTAACTGTTAGCACATAAAAAAAACAATCCTCAATAAACATAAATACGGTAATTCTCTGAATAATCGGCATTCGTTCAATTGTGCTTCCATGCATAATGTGCAGTTAATTTATGACCTTTCCGTTTAAACCTGTGTTATCCAAACTCTGTTCAATGAAAAGTGTAAACTCACCACATAAACACTCTATATACAAAATAAAATTCCCCAATAAAGATCAGAACATCGATCTTTATTGGGGAATTTTATTTTGTATATAGAGTGTTTATGTGGTGAGTTTACACTTTTCATTGAACAGAGTTTGGATAACACAGGTTTAAACGGAAAGGTCATAAATTAACTGCACATTATCTGGACAGAATGCTTGGGGAGATAGTGATGTGTTCCTGCTTAGGAGATGTATGTTAGCTTGGGGGGCTGCAAACTATGCAGGGCTCCAACACACACTTGCTGCTATTCCAACCCTTCACATATTTCCACATAAACTTCCCTCCTGGTATTAAACTTTGCCAGGTATTGTGCTCAGCTTACCACCCCAAACTGATGTTCCTCCCTCAGCTCACCTCTCTCCCTGCATGTCCTGTGAGCAGAATAGCTGTGCTCCTCCTCTGGGTTCTCTCATCATATGGCACTGAAGATAGGAGGGGGGATTCAGCAGGACACACAGAGCAAGTATGCAGGAGACTGGGGGGGGGGGGGGGGGAGATGAGGAGATAGAAAATCAGGAGGGGCCGGCGGGGAGGAGCGCATCACGAGAGGTCTGACTAAATACAATCTCTTAGCAGCAGGGACCTGATCTACCTGTCAGCTAGCTGTGATTGACAGGTAGATCGAAGCGGAAGCTGTCATGGGGATCCCTAATGGCAATGCCTGAATGGTCAGGTGTGCGGCACTTACTATTGCGAGCTGTGGCGGCAGCTGCTGGTGTAGCACCTGCCACACAGCTCGCATACTTCAAAGTCTTGCAGGACACAGCTGCTAACAGGAACTGAGTTCCTGTTGTGGAAAAAGTACAGGAACTCCGTTCCCATGTGTTCCCGCAGGACTTGAGCCCTGCTTCCTGTCCTAGGGTAACAACAACACTTACTCACTGCAATATACAGTGGGAAAGATCATTATTTGATCCCCTGCAGATTTTGTAAGTTTGCCCACTTACAAAGAAATGAAAGGTCTATAATTTTTATCATAGGTGTATTTTAAATGATAGAATATCAACCAAAAATCCAGAAAAAAACTCATCATACAAATGTTATAAATTGAGTTGCAGTTCAGTGACTAAAAAAAGTATTTGATCCCCAAGCAAAGTATAACTTGGTACTTGGTGGAGAAACCCTTTATTGGCAATCACAGAGGTCAGACGTTTCTTGTAGTTGGTTACCAGGTTTTCAGACATCTCAGGAGGGATTTTAGTCCACTCTTCTTTACAGATCTTCTCTAAATCCTTAAAGTGGATGTAAACCCAATTTTTTTAATTTTTTTATTTTTTGATGCCATAATGTAGAGAATACGATTTCCTTTCATTTGAGCCCAGTCTTGCCACACAGATTTACTCGAGGCCTGAGCAATCCTCTTTTATTGTTCAGTTAGAGAAATCTTGACAGTCTTGAAAACTTTGTCAAAAACGCCCCCCTTGCTGTGAGTGACAGGTGATTTACATATCAGGCACTAGCCTGAGACAGGTTATCATCAGATCACTGCATGTTCTACTCTGCCCAGCTCTGACTACATACATGTCCCCTAAATCTGAAAATATGGCAATTTTATAAAAACTGTCCTTCCTATATAAAGTCTCTATAATATTGCAGCAGCGCTTATGTCCTTATTCGCACCGAGGACTATACGGTAAATCACAGATGAAAGAAGATGAGTGAATATTTCAATCGCTACTGTAAAAGTTCTTTCCGTGCAAAATAATCAGTATCCACCGAGAATTCCAACAGGTATTCACCACGTGCGATATAAATTCCCCGCATGGGGATGCACTCACCAGACCCAAGTTAAAAATACGCCCATCAAATAGGTTTATCCAGCATCAGCGTTTCTCCACTCCTTATCTCCTTATGCAGCAGACATAGCAGGAACATACACCAATTCCCCTCATATAAAAAGAAGGTTGCATATAGTGTGATACTGTATAAAAGATTTTATTGGGTATAAAACTTCCCCCCCTTAGTACATAAATGCGTACCCTGCATCAATAAAAATCAAGCGTTGTATTAGTACTGTGCCTGTTAAGGTGCTTTAGCCCCACCGGACCTGGTGTTATCACTCGGCTGTATAGAACAGCGCTCAGCTTCCTGCTGCCTAGTCCCTGGAGCGCACGTTTGAGGCGCAGAACGTCACTTCCGGTCGTCGGTCACGACGTCAGTGACGTTCTGCGCCTCAAACGTGCGCTCCAGGGACTAGGCAGCAGGAAGCTGAGCGCTGTTCTATACAGCCGAGTGATAACACCAGTTCCGGCGGGGCTAAAGCACCTTAACAGGCACAGTACTAATACAACGCTTGATTTTTATTGATGCAGGGTACGCATTTATGTACTAAGGGGGGGAAGTTTTATACCCAATAAAATCTTTTATACAGTATCACACTATATGCAACCTTCTTTTTATATGAGGGGAATTGGTGTATGTTCCTGCTATGTCTGCTGCATGAGGAGATAAGGAGTGGAGAAACGCTGATGCTGGATAAACCTATTTGATGGGCGTATTTTTAACTTGGGTCTGGTGAGTGCATCCCCATGCGGGGAATTTATATCGCACGTGGTGAATACCTGGTGGAATTCTCGGTGGATACTGATTATTTTGCACGGAAAGAACTTTTACAGTAGCGATTGAAATATTCACTCATCTTCTTTCATCTGTGATTTACCGTATAGTCCTCGGTGCGAATAAGGACATAAGCTGTGTGTTTACACACACAGCTCCACGGTCCCGCACGGTCCCGTTGTTTTAACGGGCAATCGCGGGTGCCCGGCGGACATCGCGGCCGCCGGGCACTCGCACCGTGTCCCGAGCGATGCCGCGGGCGCGCGCGCGCGCCCCCCCAGGCGGCCGGGAATGCGAGGACGTCATATGACGCCCACCCAGGATGGTAGATCCACCTTGTGGGCGTCATATGACTATAGCGCGGTAATGAAGTGGTTAAGGTTTCTTGGCTGCCGCTTGGCAACTTGAAGTTTCAGCTCCCTCCTCAAATTTTCTATAGGAATAAGGTCTGGAAACTAGCTAGGCCACTCCATGACCTTAATGTGCTTCTTCTTGAGCCACTGCTTTGTTGCCTTGGTGGTGTGTTTTGGATCATTGCCATGCTGGAAGACTCATCCACGACCCATCTTCAGTGTTCTGGCGGAGGGAAGAAGGTTCTCATCCAAGATTTTACAATACATGGCCCCGTCCATTGGCCCCTCAATCCGGGTCATCTGACCACAACACTTTTTCCCAATCCTTCTCTGAATTATTTAGATGTTCATTGGCAAACTTCAGACGGGCCTGTACATGTGCCTTCTTGAGGAGGGGGACCTTGCGGACACTGCAGGATTTTAATCAATGGCGGTGTATTGTGTTACCAATGGTTTGTTTGGTGACTATGGTCCCAACTGCCTTGAGATCATTTATAAGCTCCATCCAGTTTCATCATTTTGCAATTATCTTAGTGCATGAAACAAACCGAGCTTAAAAAATCTTCATCAGATCAGACAAAAAATTGTTTAGTTTGTTACCAGCCTATGTATTTGTCACAGCATAATTTACTGTCATTTCAGTTTTCACAGGTTGTATCCAGGCTGATAATATTAATGTACACTAAAAGAGTTTAGTACTACGGTAGCTTGAGCTTCTTTGTCCTCTCTTTGGATTTATGGTTTAGTTGCACAAGTATGAAATCACATCACAAGGTGCGGTTTCGCTCATCTATAGCTGCGGACAGAAATTTATTAAAAGGTGTAATATTTCAATGGCCTGTGTTGCTTTTGCAATCTTTGGATGACACTTAGGTGAATATAGAACTGATACATTTCTTTATCACATGTAAATCACATAACACACACATTCATCCCGGCGCCCTTTTAAAATGAAGCCGGGCCTCCTGTGGGCCCCTCTCCTGACACTAGCGCTGATGCCATCGACTGTCAGTAAGGCTGCATTCACACCTGAGCGTAGCGTCTTTGAGCATTTTTCCAGGATATTTTTGCGAGCTTTTATATGCGATTTGCTCGTTTTTAATACAGTCTTTTTGAGCTTTGGTATTTTGGTATTTTTTTATTAGCCAATAGAGAAAACTCTATTGATCTGTTGCATCATTTGTTGCTAGGTTTTTCAGGTTTTAAGCTTTTCCATTAGCTTTTATTTCTTTTTTTCTAATTATATTTATTATTATTATTATTATTTTTTTGTTAGGGTAAGGGGTTAGAGTTAAAGGGGCTGTAAAGGTTATTTTTTTTTTTTTTTTTAAATAACAAACATGTCATAATTACCTTCTCTGTGCAAGGATTTTGCACAGAGTGGCCCCGATCCACCTCTTCTGGGGTCCCTCAGCAGCGCTCCTGGCTCCTCCTCTTCTCGAGTGCCCCCACAGAGAGCCGCTTTCCCTGGGGGCACTCTCCCGAGTCCTGCTGCTGCGTCCATTGACACAGACAACAGGACTTGGCCCCGCCCCCGGCTCCTGGTCACTGGATGTGATTGATAGCAGCGGGAGCCAATGGCTCCCGCTGCTATCAATCAATCCAATGAGGACCCAAGACAGCGGCTGGAGCTGCTGTGCTCATCCCCGTCGCTGGAACGATGGGGTTCAGGTAAGGGTTAGGGGGCACTGGGGGGCTGCTGCACTACAGGAGGTTTTTCACCTTAATGCATAGAATGCATTAGGATGAATTAGGGTGAAAAATCTTATTTGTTAGGGTGTTAAAAGAGAAGTATGTTTTTTTTTTTTTGCCCATTTACCTAGGTGGATGCAGCATGAAAACCGAACAATCGAACATCGCCGATAGCTCGGTTGTCACAGATCCCAGAGCGTAGACTGTCAACCAGCAGCTCTCCTCTCTGCTCCTCCACGCTCATTGGAGCGCTGAGCTGTGAAGGGGCGGGGAGCGGCCGTCTCAGTCTCTCAGCAGCTTGCTGAGAGGCTGAGACAGGCATGAGTCCAGGCACTTGGCAGATCCAGACTTTATTGTCGTGATGACGTGGTGCCTGGACTGATTCCAGTGACATCAGCAGTGAGCAGACTTCAGACCGCTCTGCTAAAAACAGGTCACAAAACGAATTGCACTCCTGTGACCCATAGAAGAAGCTAAGCCGATCTCAGGCTGGACTTCTCCTTTAATACTACTGCTACTACTACTACTAGTAATAATAATAATAATAATAATAATAATAATAATAATAATAAATAAATAAAAGTAAAATAAATAAAAGTAAAATAAATACATAAATTAATAGAAATGTCAATATATAAATAATAAATTAATACTATGTAATAATAAATAAATAATTAACCCCTAACCTTAACCCCTAACCCTTAAAAAAATAAAATAATAATAATAAATAACTAAACCCTAACACAAAAGAAATAAAGTATTATTATTATGAATAATAATAATAATAATTGTAATATTATTATTATTATTAACTTTTTTTATTCGTGTTTGGTTGTTTATTATTATTTTATTATTATTATTATTATTAATAAGAATAATGTATTCAATATATTTTTTTAAGGTTGAGGGGTTAATGATTATTTATGTATGTATTATGTATTGTATTACATATTATTAATTCATTTTATTTATTTATGATGATTTTTAGTTATTTGTGTATTTATTTAACATTTATTTACTCATATATTATTACTATTTTCTTTTGTACATCTTTTTCATATGAGCAGAAAACCGCCAAAAAAACATGCAAATGGAGCGTTTCCATTCATTTCAACGGGAATAAAAACGTACCAAAAGTACGCAGATCTTCCCAATTTGAGCTACGAAAAAGGCTTCAAAATTTTTTTGAGCATCAGACGTTTGGCTTCAGGTGACTTGGAGTGGGGATGTGAACAATCTCCAAACAGAATAATAGATTTTTTTCTCCTCCAGCATTTTGGAGCTTCAAGTTTCAAAATGCTGAGGTGTGAATGGGGCCTAAAAGCTAGCATCCAGCACCCAGGAGCTGAGGCGATCAGCTCTTGGGCTTCCAATGCTTCTACAGATCGCTCCTCTGTGGAAACGATTGTAAACCCAAAGTTTAGAAGCGGTATCCATCACTTCAGAAGATCTGCCTTAAATGTTTCGACATATGCGCTTCTGATGATGGCTATACGTCAAAAAATGTAAGGCAGATCTTCTGAAGTGATGTCAACTTGCATCAGCCCCGTGGCTGCCCTTTGGATGCGTCTGGAGCCGGCAGTGCTCGCTGTACTCTACCCATGCTGTTTCCCTCTTGTGTCGGGCCTGACAAATCATTTTAATAAACAATTGAAGTTTGGTTTTACACTGTGTTGCACTCTGCTTGTGTTCCTTATATAGACATCTAAATCATCTAAAAACTATTATTATACAGGATGTATATAGCTCCAACAGTTTGCGCAGTGCTTTTACAGCATGAGGGCTAGGGATGAGCCGAACACTCCCGAGTTCTGTTCGCACCAGAACCTGCGAACGGACCGAAAGTTCGCGCAAACAACCCTATTAGTTACAATGGACGCGAACGTTCAAAATCTAAAGTGCTAATTATAACGGCCAAAATGCATGTTAATGTCATAAAACAGGTTTGGGGACCCGGGTCCTGCCCCAGGGGACATGTATCAATGCAAAAAGAAGTTTTAAAAACTGATGTTTTTTCGGGAGCAAAAAAAAGTGAAATATTCCTTTAAATATGGTACCTGGGGGGTGTCTAAAGTATGCCTGTGAAGTGGCATGTGTTTCCCGTGTTTAGAACTGTCCCTGCAAAAAATGACATTTGTAAAGGAAAAAAATAAGCCATTTAAAACTGCTTGCGGCTTTAATGTCATGTCTTGTCCTGGCAATATGGATGAAAATCTTTGAGAAAAATGGCATGGCTACCCCATCCCCCCCCCTACCCCAGCCTATTACCAGCCCCTTTGGGTCTTGTATGGATATTAAGGGGAACCCTGCACCCAAAATAAAACCCTATACCTAAAACCCTATATAATCTGAACCCCAGTATACAGGCGGTGGAAACAAAACAGGGACTGAAGGTATATACTGTATGTATGTATGGACTGTTGGTGTATACTGTGCAGATGGCTGTCTTAGGTGACAACAGGGCAGATACAGTGTAAGGTGGTTTAGTGTGCTACTGCTGTGCTATACTCACACAGCACACACACACACTAACTCCTGCAGATGGCTGGATTGGTAGAGATTGAGAACAGCACTGAGAAGAATAAACTACCCTGCCTATTTTTCCTCTTTCCCTACACTAATCCCCAGAATCCACAAGCAGATAATGCAGATGAATCACAAGCACATATGAGGGCAGACAGTACAGTTACAATACAATTCAATACAGGAGAAATCAGAGGGCCCTGCTCGTTAGAGCTTATAATCTAGGAGGGAGGGTCAAGTGATACAAAAGGTAATAGCTGCGGGGGTCACAGTGCATGCTTGGCGAATCATCAGCCAGCAATGCACTGCGACTGGCGCAGTACAGTTTTTGGTGGGGGCCAGATAGGCTTCTCTGAAGAGAAGGCTTTTCAGGGATTTTCTAAAAGCAAACAGAGTAGGAGACAGTCAGACAGATTGGGTATGGTGTTCCAGAGCATGGGAGAGGCTCGTGAAAAGTCCTGGAGGCGAGCATGGAGGAGTGACAAGGGAACTAGAGAGCATGAGGTCTTGGGAGGAATAGTCAGACAGATTGGAGTAGGGAGTTCCAGAGGATGGGAGACTAGGTTAGTGATGTAGCCGGGGGACGAGTTGTGGATGGCTTTGTAAGTTGTTATTATAATTTTGAATTCCATTTGTTGGGTGAGTGGAAGCCAGTGGAGGGATTGACAGAGACGGGTAACAGACACTGAACAGTTGGTAAGGTGGATGAGCCTGGCAGTAGCATTCATGATGGACTAAAGGGGGGATAGCCTGTGTAAAGGTAATCCTGTGAGGAGGGAGTTGCAGTAGTCGAGGCAGGAGATGACCAGGGAGTGAACTAGGAGTTTTGTGATGTCATTGGTTAGGAAGGGACGTATTTTGGAGATGTTGCGGAGGTTGAGATGCCAAGATTTGGAAAGTGTTTGGAGGGCCGAAAGGATAGTTCAGAGTCCAGGGTTACACCTATAACCTTGGCATGCGGGGACGGGCTGATAGTAGTTCTATTGATTTTGACAGATCAGGGGCAGAGGCACGTGGGGGGGGGGGGGGGGAATCATGAGCTCAGTTTTGGATAGATTGAGTCTGAGGAAGTGGTGTGACATCCAGGCTGATATGTCTGTTAGTAAGTTAGTGATACGTGAGGAAACTGAAGGAGTGAGCTGAGGGGTAGAGAGATAGATTTGGGTGTCGTCAGCATAGGGATGGTATTGGAAGCCATGGGAGGCTATTACCTGACCCAGGGAGGTGTAGATGGAGAATAGGAGAGATCCAAGAACAGAACCTTGGGGGACCCCGACAGAGAAAGGGAGAGGAGAGGAAGCAGTAGAGTTGTAAGTGACACTAAAGGTGTGGTTGGATAACTAGGATGAGAACCAGCGAAGAGTACAGTCATATAGACCAAAGGTGTGGAGTTTTTTGAGGAGGAGGGGGTGGTAAACTGTGTCAAAGGCAGAAGAGAGGTCTAAGAGTAGGAGTACAGAATAGAGTCCATCGGATTTAGCTGTTAGTAGATCATTTGTGAGTTTTATGAGAGCAGTTTCTGTGGAGTGTTGAGGGCGGAATCCAGACTGAAGGGGATCAAGAAGGTTATTCGTGACGAGGTGGTCACTCAGTCAGTTGTAGACCAGACGTTCAAGTAGTTTGGATAAAAAGGGGAGCAAGGAGATGGGGCGTAGGTTGTTAAGATTGGTGGGGTCTAGTGAGGGCTTTTTAAGAATGGGGGTGACTAATGCACATTTTAGAGAGTTTGGAAAGCTGCCTGAAGAGAGAGAGAGATTAAAGATGTGAGTTATTGAGTATAGAATAGAGCCAGAGGGTGATTGCAGCAATTGTGAGGGAACAGGATCCAGGGGGCAGGTGGTAAGGTGGATGTTAGAGAAAAGTTTAGCAACCTCATCTATAGTGGCGGAGTTGAATGAAGGAAGTAATGATTGTACCTGTGGACATGGATGTTAGGTGGAGAAGGCATCTGTACAGTGGAGATCTCCTCATGAATTGCATTAATCTTATGTTTAAAGTGATTGGCGCTCTGCTGGGCAGTGAATGAGTTAGTGGGTGGAGGCAGTGGAGGAAGAAGTAAAGAGTTGAAGGTAGAGAAGAGTTGATGGGGACGGGTGATACATTGTTATTCAAAGTGATAAAATAGGTCTGCTTGGCAGTGAGGAGGCAGGAATTGTATTTTTGAAAAGCAAATTTATAATGGTTGAAATCTTTCTGAGACTTAGTCTTACGCCACCAGCGCTCAAGTGCGTGGCTATTTTTTTTTCAGATTTCTAGGGCATCTGTTTGCCAAGGTTGTAGGGGACGTGGCCTGATTCTGTGTGTAGTGAGGGGGACAAGCTTGTCTAGGGAGGATGACAGTGAAGTGTTGTAGACAGAAGTGACTAAGTTGGGGCAGGACAGAGGTGATATTTTGTCATGGAGGTGGTCAGTAGCAGAGTAGAGAAGAGAAGAGTTGAGGAGGCAAAGGTTGCTACGGGGTAACTGCTAGGCGGTTGGAGGGAGAGGAGATGGTAGAGAGGGAGAGAGAGAAACTAATAATGTGGTGGTCAGAGAGAGGAAAAAGATAGTTGGAGAGGTTGCACGGAGTGCATAGGTGGCAGAAAACACGATCAAGGTTGTTTCCATCAGAGTGCATGGAAGCGTGTATCCATTGCTTCAGGTCAAAGGAGGAGGTTAGACTGAGAAGTTTGGAAGTAGCAGAAGTGTTAGTATTAACAAGGATGTTGAAATCACCGAGAATGATTGTGGGGATTTCAGAAGAGAGAAAGTAGGGGAGTCAGGCAGAGAATTCATCAAAAAAGGCTGATACTTGTCCTGGGGGCCGGTAGATTACAGCTATCCTTAGAGAAACTGGAGAGAACAGACGAATGTAATGTGTTTCAAATGAGGAAAGTGACAGAGATGGAGGTGGGTGAAGTACCTGAAAAGTGATATGTGGGGCTAGAAGGATTCCCACTCCCCCTCCCTTCCGTCTATTGGATCTGGGGGAGTGAGTCCAAAGAAGGCCACCATGGGAGAGGGCAGCAGGAGAAGTAGTGTCAGATTCATGAAGCCAGGTTTCAATAATGGCGAGTGATGGAGGCCCAGGGTTTACTGATATATATTCCCAGAGGTTAGGAGAAGCAGGAGGGTGAGGGAGGTGATATGGGCGTGCGATTTATATAAAGGGACATTCCCCAGGGTCCTGGAGTTTTTTTTACTGTGTGGATTTAGAATTAACAAGAGTTGGTGAGTGCAGTAATAAGGAGAAGACAGAAGTGAGGGTGATATATATAAAGTGTGGGGTGGAAAAGAAGGGTGAAGGAAAGAGAGTTTAAGGAGAGAGGACACAAGTGTCAGAAGGAGTGGTAGAGAGTGCATGTTGAGTGAAAGGAGAGCTGAAGGGGTAAACAAGTCCACCTGCATGCTGTTCTAAGTATTTACCTGTATACTTTCACTTTGTACATTCGCTATAGTACAGAGAAAGAACCCCAGCAGCAAATATGCACCCCAACAAATGAGCAACCCCATAAAGATGCTTACTTTTATACTGTTACAGGTGGAGTGGTGCTTGTTAATTTACTAATTAGTAGTTAATATTGAAAACAGCTGTCTGGCAGGGCAAAAATTTCACTTGAGAATATGACTTGCAAGGGGTATAGTTGTAGAGATAAGGAAAGGCCATAATTTAGGCGAGACAAGGGAGAAAAAACAAACATCAGAGTGGGGAGAGGGCTGCAGATGGTTAAGCAGAAAAAACTTAGACTTATGCGGCGTACACACGATCGGAATTTCCGATGGAAACAGTCCGATGGGAGCTTTTCTTTGGATTTTCCGACCGTGTGTATGCCCAACGGTCTTTTCTGTCGGAATTTCCGACGGACTTTGAATTGAGAACCTGTTCTCAATTTTTCCGACGGAAAACCTTTCTAACGGATTTTCCGATTGTGTGTAGGCAATTCCGACACGCCAAAAATCACGCATGCTCAGAATCCACTACGAGACGGAACCGCTCGGTCTGGTAAAACTAGCGTTCGTAATGGAGCTAGCAGATTCTTCACACTGGATTTTTTTTAATTCTTCAATGCGCCGCTCATTCTCTTCTTTATAATGCTAGAAGAATGAAGTGGTTTTCTGCTCATATTCACACAGTTTTTACAAACGTATTTCTTTATTATTTCTAGGTCTCTCCAGAATAATATTTATATTAGAATTTAAGCCAGATCTGCATAAAATAGATATCATTTTTTAAAGTGTTTTTTTTTTCTTTAATAGGAATATTTGTATTATTGTATTATTTTCTCGTGCTCTCCTTTTTTTTAATGTTATGTTTCCACAACACAATTATTACCATATATACTCGAGTATAGGCCGTCCCGAATATAAGCCGAGGCCCCTGATTTACCACAAAAAAAATGGGAAAAGTTATTGACCCGTGTATAAGCCGAGGGGGGGAAATGGAGCAGCTACTGTAAGTGGAAAAGAGGGTCAGCAAATGCCCATCTGCATGTCCCCTGTGTCCTATACAAACCCCCGTGTCCCCAGTGCAGCCTACCTGTGCCGATCGATCTGTCTCCCGCCGATCTGCCACCTGTGTCAGATCGCTGGCTGTCGCTGGTTGTCCGGTGTCCGGTGTCCGCTGTCCCGTGTCCGGTGTCCGGTGTCCCCCCCATTGCTGATCCTGGCGATCAGCGTGTACGGCGCCATTACATGTTTGAAAGCCGCGCCTCCTCCTCCTCCTCGTCCGTGATAGGAGGAACACTCGGTTTTCCCAGCAGTACAGTGTGCAGTGTTCCGCCTATCACAGACATCCTCTCATCCTCGTCCATGAGATGAGAATGACAGGACGTCCGTGATAGGCGGAACACTGTACTGCTGGGAAAATTAGTGTCCGCCTATCACGGACGGGCGGGAGGAGGCGGCGCGGCTTTTGAACACTGCCGTCTGTCTGCATGACAAGCTGTTCATGTGGGCAGACGGCACTGACTCGAGTATAAGCCGAGAAGGGGACTTTCAGCCCTAAAAAAAGGGCTGAAAATCTCGGCTTATACTCGAGTATATACGGTATGTATTATTTGTAAACCTATTTGTTGTTGGTGTCCCTTGTTAATTTTGACATTGTATTTTTGAAATGTACCTGCCTACTCCCCCAAAATAAATTGATTTGCTATTTGTAGAAAAACACATAGGCAAGTATTTTCTGAAAACAAAATAAAAATGTATTTCACATCACAATTACAAAATAAAGATAAAGGCAACGCAGGAGAAATTGCTTTAATTTGTGCAGCCTTTGGCCCCCAAGGCAGACATCAAATAAATTGGTAGCTTGTAAAGTCCATATAAAAAGGAGGACAATGAGGTCCAGGAGTCCCAGAGAACCGGAGCAGCAGCAGATGGTATATGTACGCAGTCTGTGGTCCTAAAACAGGCTGTGGGTTCTTTGAGACGTGAAGGCAGGGGATCACTTCCTGGTCTTCCGTGCAGCCTTCCCTGCAGCCTTCCCTGCAGCCTTCCCTGGAGGCTGTGGCTCTGGAGGTGGCATTGTGGCAGGAGGAGGAGAAGGAGGAGGAGGAGGAGGATGGGGGAGAGAACATAGATGTTGGTTGTCCGACATTTCCCCACTCAACCCCTTGTGTATAGTATCAAAAATTATTCTTTCACACTTTCGCCGTTGGCCCTCCTCCATCTGTTGCAAATTAGAGGCAATATAGATGCCATAGGCCTCTGTAGCATCAAGGGGGGATCTGAGGGACTCATTAGCCTCCCTGATCAGGGCCAGTGCTGCCTCCTCTGCTTTTGTGCCCTTTCTCTGTCGTTTTTAGGGAAGGATGAGGGGAGGCACCTGCGATTGGGTATTACTGGGCCCTGCCACCTCCTGGGTGACACTTCCCCCTGCCTCCTCCTGTGTGCCACTAGCCAGAGCCTCGTCCTGGCTGAGGTCATCCTGTGTATGAAAAAGGGACATAGTTTTAGTTGTTTGTTCATCAAACACACACAATTTTCAGCTCATGACTGTTGCAAATTTAATGTTAATAAATAGAAAAGACTATCATTGTGAGCCCAGCATTTTTCCTTCTTGTCCTAATCTTTTTTGGCCACTTCTGTCTATTGATATGTGAAACACTTTTTGTTACTTCATTCATTTATTAGCAATAATAACATCTACTTACCAACAATCTTTTAAATTATCCATCCATCTGGGCTCCTCAATCTCCTCCTGTATGGCAGGCCCAGGTTGGTCCACAGATGCCTCAGCTTGGGTAGAGGGAAGGCTGGATGGAAGGCTGGTTGGAAGGCTGGAGGGAAGGGGTGCCCGAAGAGTAGAAAGTGATTCCCTGCCCTCCATCTGATCATCTATAAACCTCATCCTGCTGTAGTACCACAGACTGGGTACATACACCTTATCTGCTGCTACTCCGGACCTCAGGGACTTCTGGACCTTCTGGTACTCCTTATTATAGGTGCTTCTCAAGCTACCAATTTTTGCCTCAACAAATTTGATGTCTGCATCGGGGACCCGGGTCTTCACAAATTGAAGCAATTTCTCCAGCGTTGCCCTCCTAGCTGGTTTATTATGGTACAAGGGGTTTTTCACCTCCCAGAGATTTTTAATTTCATGGTATTTATCTATGAATTTCCCAAGGAATTCGGGGTCCTTAAATGGCAGCATTTTCTCTGCAAGACCAAACAAAATACAAAAATAAAAATCTCAGGATAATCTTTCAACACAATATAGGCATCGATCTAGATCCAGTATAGGCCGCACATGACTCCAAAAAGTTAAAAATCTTACCTTCGTTGTAACGTTCGTCGTTGTTCGACGTTCTTCGTGGCGTCCGTTCCTCCTTCCCGTGCACACAGAACGTAGTTACCACACATACGTGTTTGAAGCTTTATATACACTGCGCATGCGTGAATCTCCGCCTGCGTCGCCCGCCCCTGACGTTCTTTCTAGAATATTCGCCGCCCAGTCTCTTTCGTTGAGGTGGGAGCGGAACATGGTGGAGACACAGCAGGTGCATAATAAGAGCAGTAATGAGGAGGAGGATAGCCCGGAGCCTGAAAAGTCACGATCGAGGAGGAGATTTAAGGGCTCAAATATGGCCTTTGTGGAGATGTTGGAGATGGTGGACATCTTGAGGAGCAACGACTATGACGGGAATTACGGTCTGTACCCCAACCCAAATATGAGAAAGGCCAAGTTGTGAAGAGTCTGTACAGTAATTTTGTGGTACGACGAACGAAGGATCAACTGAGGAAGCGATGGTCGGACCTCAAATTAAGGGAGCACGATCAGTATAGGAAGATCAAGAAAGTTCTTTGAAAAAGTAAGTATATTATGTCGTGTGTACCTATTATTATTAATATTGCATGCTGCGACATGTGTTTTCCCCTAATAAGGTCTTGTACACTCCAAAATGGCTACTTTCATGGTCATACGCAGTAATCGTTCGTTGTAAACCTCGTTCGTTATCCAAAATACAATGTTTTCACAGATAAATGATTAAATACTTTAGTGGCTTCAATTTTTAACATTTATCCAAAAGAGTTTTTAGGACATTGTTGTCTAGATGTGTTTGAACCTAGAAGGAATATCAATCTTCATTCAGTTTAATGTATGTAGAGGACACTCTGCAGCTGTTTACACATCTGGACTCAGGTGCACATTTTAGGGTGTCAAACACAGGTACTCCAGTGGATACTTTGGGGTGTCTCCAGGTGGGAAAATTATCCAAAAAAGGTAAGTATTCCAGCCTGAGGAATTAAGGGAATAAATCATGTGTTCAGCTTGGAATTCTGCCCAAACAGACAATTGTCCCCCACTTCCAAGCAATGTTTATCATTCATATTTGTTGGCTCAAATATCTGTGTGCTAAGTATACCTTTTGTTTTATTCTCATAGGGGAGCAAAGAATCGGGAAATATCATGTCCCCCAGGGACCGGCCATCTCCGGAACAAAGGGAACCAAGGTCACCACCAGAGTATGAGGATGTGGAGGAAGGAGAGGTGATTGAGATTGAGACCACAACAGGTGAGTGTCTGACACCCCAGATTCAGGTAATAAGACATGTATGCCTGCATATTTATAATACATGGTGTGTTTTTTTTATTTTTAGGTGAAGTACAGGTTGTGGAAGAACAGTCACAGTCACGTCATTTCACCACTGACAGTGCCCAAAGGCTAATCCAGGACATAATGTTTTGTAGTCAGGATTTAGAAATGATTTGGAAAAAAACTAGGGATATTGAAGTTAAACTTAAAAACATGATTGATGTCCTTGGAAGAATCAAATTTTTCCCAAAATGTCCAACCTTTTATTTTTGCTGTTTAAAAGTTTACAACATTTTCAAAAGCCTAATTTTGAAGATGCACACAGTATGTCAACACGTGCTATCTGCCATCAGGGGATATAAATGTACGCGTTTTGTGCCTGCAACCCCTTCCTCAAAACTCAAGTCGGTGAGAGGAAGGGGTTGCACCCCCAAAACACATACATTGATCCCCCATGATGGGAGATAGCAGATGTTGACATTAGGCATGGGATCAGGATGTCAATCCCCAGTTTGCCAGAAAATTTGTGTGCATCTTCAAAATTAGGCTTTTACAGGGGTCACTGCACCCCATCTGATGAAGGCAAGATCCACACATTTTGGACAATGTAATGTGTGATCTTGGCTTCAAAAGTTTTTATACGTAGAACTTTGTTATGCACCAGAGTTGTGTATTTTATTTTTGGAAATATGGCTGTTTATGTAACGTAACCCCAATTTTTTGGGGTGAAAATGCAAAACTTGTTATTTTTGTAAAAAAAAAAAAAAAAAACATGTGAATGTGTACGGAGTAAAAAAAATATTTTTTGCTCAACAATGTGTGCCTTCTTCTTTCAATGATCAATACCATTTCTTTGTGTTTAAATTGGTGTTTACAGTGACAATGGGTGTTTAGATAATAATGTGCAAACCACTTGGCACTACAAGTGCACTAGGAGACACAAAAAAGAAACAAAAGCAGGAAATTCAAAGCAAGATTTTGAAAGATAAATAAAGGTAAAATTTATTGAATCACTGCTGGCAAAGCAATGGCCCCCCTCCCCGAAAAATAGTCTGAATAATTTTGCCGCACTTCACGGGCGCTTTGGGGGGGCAAGCCAGGACGGGCCGCTTCCAGGGACGTGAGAGATTGTAGCCCAGCGTCAGGCCCAAGTGTTACCACATAATTTGGGTTTGTCCGTTTGAAAAAATTGTGCAAAATGCAACATGCTACCACTATGGTGTTCAGTTTATATTCCGCCATATTTATGGCCGTTTGGAACAGGCGGAACCGGCTGGCCAGAATACCAAACGCGTTCTCCATGACTCTTCTGGCTCTGGCCAGCCGGTAATTAAATACCCTCTTCTCCGGGGTGAGGGTCCTCTGGGGGAACGGTCGCATCAAATGGTTAGCCAAACCAAATGCCTCGTCTGCCACAAACACAAACGGGAGTCCCTCGACATCCTCCTCCGGGGGTGGCAATCCCAAGCCACCACTCTCGAGACGTCGGTAGAACTCCGTCCGGCAAAAGACTCCTCCATCCGACATCCGGCCATTCCTCCCCATGTCCACATATAGGAACTCATAGGTCGCCGACACCACCGCCATCAACACGATACTATTGAACCCCTTATAGTTGAAATAGTATGACCCCGAATGGGGTGGTGGGACGATGTGGACGTGCTTCCCATCGATTGCCCCTCCGCAGTTCGGGAAATCCCATCACTGGGCAAACTGGGAGGCCACAGTCTGCCATTCCTGTGGCGTGGAAGGAAACTGTGGAGTCAAACAAGAAAAATATAATTAGTACATTTGTGTATAAACATTACAAGCAGATTCTACACAAACATTGTTGGCAAACATCAGTATAACATTTCTTGTAGTATTTAAAGGCTAAAATATAAGGTCCACTTATCAGATTCCTCCCCCCTCTGATAGCCCCTTGTAAATATTTTAGGGGGGGTTATGTTTTGGACAGGTAACCACCCTCTCCACTACGTAATGGAGTAACAAAGTAATGTGTGATAGTTTGGCCAGCCCCTCCTTCATTACACTATTGGCAGCCCACTGGACAGGTAAAAAAAAAAAGGAAAATGGAAGCACATTTTTGGATTCTGCTATTACCTATCACAATAATAGTAGGAGTTGAAAAATGAAAACAGTAGCATTTGAAAGTATTGAGGCAGGCCCTTGCACTACATGCTTGGAAAAATTCATCAATAAATATGAACACTATAGAGGTAGGTATAGTGTGATAGTGTGTATTGGGTTTGGCAACGTCAGCACATAGAGGATTGGTATCAGCTGACTGAGCAGTTGGGGGAGGGGGGGGGTTCAAAAAAGATTTGGGGCACCACAAAACAAAGCCTCAGGCACTCTGAATGAATTTAAGGACAACTGTAACATTTGTACACATTTTAGGGGGTGTTTAGGGTAAAGCATTACAATGGTTACAATTAGCAAACAGTAAATACAATAGAATGTGATGTTAAAGAATACAACTTACCCTCATATAGTCCTTCTGCAGGACCTGGATGATGGCAGAACAGGTCTCTGGAATGATGATCCCCAGAGCCTGGGGGGAGATGCCTGTCGAGAACTTGAGGTCCTGAAGGCTTCTCCCTGTCGCCAAGTACCTCAACGTGGCAACTAACCTCTGCTCCGCAGTGATGGCTTGCCGCATGCAGGTATCCTGCCTGGTAATATAAGGGGACAGCAAAGCCAACAGGCGGTGAAAAACGGGGTCCGTCATCCTGAGATAATTCCTGAAATCATCAGGATTATTCTCACGGATCTCACGAAGCAGAGGCATGTGCGAGAATTGGTCACGCTGGAGCAACCAATTCTTAGTCCACGAACTCCTCCTCGCCCTGTTCATGGACCGGGCTTGTGTCAAAGTAAGAGCCCCAACACCAAGCCCCCGCACAGCACGAACTCTACGACGAGTACGTACACGTAACATCGCTTCTGAACGGTCGGCTGATCAGAGCGGACTAAAGAAAGCACTGATAAACAGCAAGGCCTGAAAGAACGAAATGCAAATCAAGCAACGAGTGGACAATAAGCACTGAAAATCAAAGCGTACTATATATAAATATATAGGCCGCAAAGACAAACAAATGCGAACTGACTACACGCACTGATAAGCAAATACGCACCGACAAGCACAAACTGTAGAGCAGGAACGATCTGAAGCACAAGTCTGAAAAAACACGAATCGTCTATAGCGAAACTCCTACTAACACGCGATAAACACGAGATCAGCAGAAGGAGCCCAACGGGTGCCGGACATGGTACTGAACTTTCCTTTTATGGTCTCGTCGTACGTGGTGGACGTCACCGCGTTCTTGGCGGTCGGAATTTGGTGTGATCGTGTGTAGGCAACACAGCTTGAGCGGAATTCCGTCGGAAAAACAGACACAGTTTTTTCCGACGAGAATTCCGATCGTGTGTATGGGGCATTATACAAATAAGGAAAACAATCACTTTCCAGTTCTGGGTGGATGACAGTCAGCTGCAACATACCTGTGAAGGGACAGAGAAGAAATCTTCAGATGATGAGTGCAGAGTCGGAAGCAATATTTATCTGCACATGTATTGAGTGGACCATTCAGCATTTGTTATTGAAGTAGATATATATATATATATATATATATATATATATATATATATATATATATATATATATATATATATATATATATGTGTGTATATATCTTGGGATATTTTTTTGCACACATTTTAGAAATCACTAATTTTATTGATTCTGGACCACATTGTCACTTTATTTAAATTTGAAGGTTTCGTAATTATTTTTTTAATTTGTTGCACACATTGAGCTTTTTTCAGCACGGTCTATTAATGGCTTACTGACCGCCCCACGTACATTTACTGCGGGTCAGCGGTTCCTGTGCGCAGAATCACGTGTAGGTATGTGATTTTGCTCTTCTGGGTCATTCATGCACGCTGCCGGCAACCCGCTGCCACTGTGATTGGTGGACACGATGTCCACCAGGACCCACCGATTGTCCACCGGGAACGTCCGATCTGTTTGCCGCAATTTCGCAGTCCTGATAAAAAACTGCTGATTACCGCCATTACTAGTAAAAAAATAATAATAATAATAAAAATGCCATAAATCTATCCCCTATTTTGTAGACGCTATAAATTTTGTGCAAACCAATCAATATACGCTTATTGCGATTTTTTTTTTTTACCAAAAATATGTAGAAGAATACATATTGGCCTAAACTGATAAAGAAATTTGTTTCTTTAATTTTTTGGGGGGGATATTTATTATAGCAAAAAGTAAAAAATATTGGTGTTTTTTTTTATAGCGCAAAAAATAAAAACCGCGGAGGTCATCAAATACCACCAAACGAAAGCTCTATTTGTGGGGGGAAAAAAATTGACAATTTTGTTTGGGTACATTGTCGCACGATCGCACAATTGTCAGTTAAAGCGGCGCAGTGCCGTATCGCCAAAAAATAGCTTGGGGGAAAATCTTCCGGTCCTTAAGTGGTTAATTATAAATAGATTATAAATAGATTTTGAAAATGCTCTACACCGTGTATATTTCCTTTTTGCAGTTCCCATCAAAAAACAATGAGCTGAAAGACGTATCATCAGGTACTCCTCAGCTATTTCAAGTGGATAGTTTTGGACGATGAGGTCCTAACATCTGGTGAGTGGTATTTTTAAATAAAGGTGGAGGTGACATTTGCACACTGATTATAATATTTAAAAAAAAATGGCACAAAACTTTCTGGAAATAGATCTGCATATTATCTATTATTCTGGGAAGGACTAGCACAGAGATTATTTACTTTTTTTTTGGTTAGCTTGCAAAGTTGTGAAACGCCTCAATTCAAGCAAATAGCAGAGCACCACAGAGGCCCATGTAATATGTTCAGGAAATGTTTGCACAGACCAGCTTTTGGTTTAAACGGTCCTCCAAAAAAATGCACTTTTTATCTTTCAAAAAGTGTTTCCCAGTGCTAAACCTTTCATCCAATTTCTAAATTGCTGCATTTGTAAATTTTAAAAGCCAATATAAATGAATAGTAGTGGTAAAAAAAAATCCCTTGTGGATTTAATTAACCTTTTTTATTTGGTTAATTCTTTTTTAACCACATAAGATCCGGACCATTTGGCTGGCAAAAGACCAGAGCACTTTTTGCGATTCGGCACTGCGTCACTTTAACTGACAATTGCGCAGTCATGCGCCGTGACTCCCAAACAAAATTGACGTCCTTTTTTTTCCACAAATAGAGCTTTCTTTGGTGGTATTTAATAACCTCTGTGGTTTTTATTTTTTTGCGCTATAAACAAAAAAAGTGCGCCCATTTTGAAAAAAAAGCAATATTTTTTACTTTTTGCTATAAGTAATATCCCCAAAAAAATATAAAAAGTTTTTTTTCCTCAGTTTAGGCCGATACGTATTCTTCTACATATTTTTGGTAAAAAAAATCGCAATAAGCGTTTATTGATTGGTTTGCTCAAAAGTTATAGCATCTACAACATAGGGGATAGTTTTATGGCATTTTTATTAATAATTTTCATTTTTACTAGTAATGGCGGCGATGTGCAATTTTTATCGTGACTGCGACATTATGGCGGACACATCGGACAATTTTGACAAATTTTTGGGACCATTGTCATTTTTATAGCGATCAGTGCGATTAAATTGCACTGATTACTGTAAAAATTACAGTGGCAGTGAAGGGGTTAACCACTAGGGGGCTAGGGAAGGGTTAAGTGTGTTCTGGGGAGTGATTCTAACTGTCAGGGGGAGGGGCTGTGTGTGATACATCACTGATCACTGCTCCCGATCACAGGGAGCTATGATCAGTTACACTGTCACTAGGCAGAACGGGGAGATGCTTGTTTACATTAGCATCTCCCCGTTCTTCCTCTCCGTGAGACGATCGCGGGTATACCCACGGCGATTGAGACCGGGACCCGCGATCCGACTCACGGAGCTCGCGATGGCACGGCGGCAAATTCAAAGGGACATACAGGTATGCCCATTTGCCTGTCCATGCCATTCTGTACGTAAATGTACATGCAGCGGTCGCAAGTGGTTAAGGGGGTGTGGCAAGGAGCGTGTTCTATGCCTACATACGTTTGCTAGTAGATGTCCCTCATTCCCATCTCAAAATGTTGGGAGGTATGGGGTTGAACCTACTGTTCTTTATCCATGTCTTCTTTCCATGTCCCCACTGCAGCTGGGGACTCTGCAGAGCAGCCGTTGGCAGCTCTGCACATGCTCAGTTTTCAGTGTGTTTCTATGCTGAGCCTTTCCTCCTTGATCACCTCTAAGCAGCCCACGTGACTATAGAGTCACACATCTGGGCGTATACACACTGGTAAATGACAGTCTACTCCCTCCCTCCCTCCCTCCTCCTCCTCCTCCTCCATACCCACTAACCAGCTAATACAATGGGGATGGGATATTACATCTTGATTAATGGAGGCTTTATCTCCCTCTTATTCTAAGCACATACAGACAAACACAATAGACACAGGCTGGAGGGGTGTGACACAGCCTGTGATTGGCAGAGACCCATTCACACCATGTTATTGCCAAAATAATAAAGATTTGATTTCAAATGCATATTTGTATGACAGTTTAAAACAGTGTATTGATATTAATTATTTATTTTTACTCTGTATTCTAAGGGCTGTTTTTTTTTTGTTTTGTTTTTTTACATGTGACCAGCAGCGGAGAACTAGAAGTTCCTCCTCCCACTGTTTCCCTGCAGACAGGCTGGGGAAGAGCTGGGTCATGTGACAGCTGTATATTGATTAGCAAAAAAAGGTACCTAGATGATTTTTTTCAAATAAAAAAGTTACAGTGCCATCATCCACATACAGAAAGGGAAGGGACAATATCACAGTGTGTGTTAAGTATCACTTTAAGATGGGTACTTTCTTATCACTGATGTCTCCTTACTGCTCTCAGCCAATGTGCCTTGCAAGTCATTATCTAGAAAAAAAAAAAAAATTATTATAGAAGTTTTCTTCCATTATTAAAAACTTTGTATTATGTAAAATTATGTTAATTCCTTTGTATTAATTGCAGTTTATTACAGACATTGGTTAATGTGTGATAATGAGATATACTGTAGCTATCAAGATATATCAGGATGTACCGTATTTATCGGCGTATAACACGCACCGGCGTATAACACGTACCCCAAGTTTAGGAGGGAATTTTAAGGAAAAAACATTTTAGGAGAGAAGTTTAGGGAAAAAAAAAACTTACATTTAAGCGTCATTTGCAGCTTGCCCAGCGTCATTTGCAGCCTGCCCAGCGTCATTTGCAGCCTGCCCAGCGTCATTTGCAGCTTGCCCAGCGTCATTTGCAGCTTGCCCAGCGTCATTTGCAGCCTTTCCCAGCGTCATTTGCAACCTGCCCAGCGTCATTTGTAGCTTGCCCAGCGTCATTTGTAGCTTCCCCAGCGTCATTTGCAGCTTGCTAGTGTCATTTGCAGTTTGCCAGCGTTTAAATTTCCCGCCGCGAGACAAACCGCGCATGCGCGGCCGAAAAAGACCGAAGCGCGGCCGAAGCGCGGCCGAAAAAGACCGAGCCGACTGTTCGGCTCCGCTCGGAGTCCCGCCTCCCTGCTGTTTCGGGAGCGAGCGCAGGGAGGCGGGACTACGAGCGGAGCTGAACAGCCGGCTTCGGTCTTTTTCGGCCGCGCTTCGGCTTATTCCGGCCTTTTTCGGCCGCGGTCGGCCTTTTTCGGTCGCGGTCGCAAATTTTTCGGCGCCGCAACCGATTTTTGTCATTTTTTTGGGGGGTATCGGCGTATAACACGCACCCACGACTTTCCCCCGATTTTAAGGGGGAAAAAGTGCGTGTTATACGCCGATAAATACGGTACTTATCATTCCTATCCTAACACAGAAGGCACGGATTACACATGGGATACTTTCATTACTATTATCGTTTGTTTTTTAAGATGGTTAAATATTTTTTGCTTCTCCAAAGGCATCACTAAAGGTATCTAAAGGGTCAGCTGAATTTACCGTGTACACATACTTTTATAGATTTATAATTTTCAAAAGTGTTTGCACAAAAATGATTACATGGGTAACATTACTTATAACATTTCTAGCTTTTCGTCTTTTGAGCAAAGCAGAAAAAATTAGCCATTTGAAGTGCAATGAAATAAAATTTTGTGAGATAAAAAAAAAAAAGGCTTTCAGCAGTTAAACGTCCATTTTTAAATAATGATTCAAGCTACAGTAAGTTTAAATTTAGGAATTGAACATAATAGGGGGGAAAAAAAACGACCTGAAATAAAATAATTAGGATTGCACCGATACCGTTTTTTTACTGGCAAATACGAGTATCGATACTTTTGGAATGAATGGGCTCAAAATCGCACTGCAAAAATTGCATGCAATTTTAACAGGAGTTCAGTGCAATTTCTGGCTAAATCACATGCGTTTTCCTGCACCGCTCCTGTTTAGACTTGGGCTGAAATCACAAGCCTGGATCACACAAGAGCAGTGCAGGAAAAAGCACGCAATTTGTGTTCAAGTTGCATTCATTTTGTATGGGCTCAGATCGCACCACTAAGGCATTGATTTTGGATAGCAGAGCATGTTCACGAGTACAAGTACTTGTGAAAGTACTCTGTGTCAGCATCAGTGTAACCCTAAAACTAATGAATGGAATTAAAATAACTCATCATAGAGATATGACCCTTATGTAAAAATCTTGTCTTAGGAGGCGCCCTCTAGAGGTGGCATTACCGCAACACACAGTAATGCACACGGAAGTTAAAAATGCCACGGCTGCACCATGTGTACAGCCCTATCCGGCTGCATAGTGACAATTCGGGTGGGCATCAAATCCTTGGCTCAGCCACTCGTTTTTATTGCCCCACTGGCTGCCTAACTGAAGAAGCTTTAAAGGAGTGTGAACAATAACCACTTGCTGCCAGAAGTCTGATATAATTTAGCAATCTCAAAGGAGGTACGTAGAGTCTTCCTGGGCTTCATTACATTGCATACAGTTGGGGGGTGGCCATATGTTCCATTTAGTTAAGTCAAATGATATAGGTATATTTGGTGTGTAATATACCAGCCCTCATATTTTCCACTCGACCAACTTGCATTTGGCGAGTGGAAAATGGTTTCTGGGGAGCGTGGGCTGCCTCTGAGCGGGGGGGGGGGGGGGGGCGAGCACTGCCAGAAGGTGGGGTTGAATGGGAGCTGTTCTCCCAGCGATCGCCCCCGGGGGGGAGAAAGAGTGGAGGAAGAGGCAAGCTGGCTGGATCACAGAGCGGGGATTGCTCGCTGTAACAGCTTACATTTGAATTGCCGTCCGCTCGCGGTCACACACAGTCCGGCCTCCTGACCCGGCGCCTGTTACAGACATAGCACATCCCAGCATTGGATTGGCGTTCTGTCTGTCACAGGTGTCGGGTCAGGAGGCGGGGCTGTGAGTGACCGCGAACAGACGGCAATTCAAATATAGGCTGTTACGGCAGGCAATCCCTGCTCTGTGATGAGCGGGCCGCCCTCTCTTCCTCTGCAAGGTCACGCTGCAATGATGGGTACAGGCGAGGCTGCAATGATGGGCACAGGTGAGGCTGCATTGGTGGGCACTGGTCACGCTGCAATGATGGGCACAGGTCACGCTGCAATGATGGGCACAGGTCACGCTGCATCGGTGGGCATTGGTCACGCTGCATTGATGGACACAGGTCACGCTACAATGATGGGCACAGGTGAGGCAGCATGGATGGGCACAGGTCAGGCTGAATTGATGGGCACTGGTCAGTCTGCATTGATGGGCACAGGTGAGGCTGCACTGATGGGCACAGGTGAGGCTGCATTGATGGGCACAGGTGAGGCTGAACTGATGGACACAGGTAAGGCTGCATTGATGGGCAGTGGTGAGGCTGCATTGATGGGCACAGGTGAGGCTGCACTGATAGGCACTGATAAAGTTGTTGTTCATATTTATTTTTGTAACTTAATTCTGCAAAAAAATATTAAGTGTAATTTCATGAGATAATTTAGGAGGGCGTGTTTAGGGGCAGGGCAGGGTAGGGGCTGGGTGGGGCAACTGGTGGCGAGTAACCCTTAAGGCCTGGCTAGTAGCTCAGGACTTGAAATTTTGAGCCCTGTAATATACAATTAAATTAATACTCTATATTACTAAGTGCTGGTGAAACCATATGAGAGGAACATATACCATCCCATTTCATTGTAGACATAGTAGGTCGTAGGGTCTGCTAATCTGATCTCTTTTACATCAACGTGTATCAAAAAAATCAAACATAAAAAGTATATACAGTAAAACCTTGGATTGCGAGCATAATTTGTCCCAGAAACATGAAAGAAAAGAATTTCCCCAAAAGAAATAATGGAAACTCAGATGATTCGTTCCACAACCATTTATTCATAAATCCTTCCGTTTTAGGCCATATAAAAAGATTATAGCGATGTGATAAGTTGTGTAACCATAAAATATCCACCACAAATGGAAGCCTCCACAAGGGGATTAGAAGCAAAATCCAGCAGGAGCTACAGAGTATAAAAAAGAAGAGAGGCGCCTCTAAGTGTAGCAATATGGTTACATTTAGACGGCTTTCACACCACACTATAGCGTCAGCGGTAAAACGCAGCTATTTTTAGCGGCATATTACAGTCAGATTTGCAGCGCATTTCGGCCGCTAGTGGGGCGCTTTTACCCCCGCTAGCGGCCGAGAAAGGGTTAAAACCGTCTGCAATAGGCCGCAATAGCGTCATTTTGCCGGCGGTATTACAGCGCTGCCCCATTGATTTCAATGGGGAGCAGCGGTGGAGGAGCGTTAAACACACCGCTCCTTCACCGCTCCACAGAAGCTGCTGGCAGGACTTTTCCTGATATCCTGCCAGCGCACCGATGCAGTGTGAAAGCCCTCAGGCTTTCACACTGCAGACAATAGAGCAGCAGTTTGAGGGCAGATTGCAGGCGCTATTTCTAATGCTATAGCGCCTGCAAAACGTCCTCGGTGTGAAAGGGGTCTTAATGAAGATACAAAATTTAGCAACTCGTATGAAGGCTGGCCGGAGGCTGAGGGAGCCTGAGAGGGCTATTTAAGTCTCCTCCTCCGTCAGGGCCAGGGTCGTCGGCTTCTGGGTTCTCACCCACCAGTTTCCCCCAGCCTTTCATACATACTCGTAGTACTTCTATTCTTCTATTCTTACATTCTTACATTCAGGGTATGCCCTCTTCTCAGGCATACCAACCAGCTAGGCCAAGGCACACCTCAGGCCTTGGTTCTTAGGAACATCGCATTTCCCGCTTGAAGACTCTGACTACAAACATGGTTGATGATTAAAAGAGGCACATCTAAATATGCAGGAATATGGGTTAAAGCTGTCCACATAGACCGTCCTCCGCACCGTCAGCAATTGTCACTGGGAAGACTACCCTGCAGCAAGCGAGGCTTGAACCGCTCATGGAGTGTAGTGTGGAAGGGATGACATCGATGGCGGTGAGGAGGATGGTCTATGTGAACAGCTTTACCCCAGATGCCTGCATACTTAGATGTGTCTCTTTTAATCATCAACCATGTGAGTTGCTAAATGTTGTACCTTCATTAACTATAACCATATTGCTACACCTAGAGGCGCCTCTCTTCTCTTTTATACTCAGTTGTGATGTGACGCTACTTGTAAATCAAGAGATCGCTTGCATATCAAGTCAAAATGTATTTAAAAATTTTGCTTGTCTTGCAAAACACTGTTATGCCCCGTACACACGGTCGGATTTTCCGACGGAAAATGTCCTATCGAACAATGTTGTCGGAAATTCCGACCGTGTGTAGGCTCCATCGGACTTTTTCCGTCGGATTTTCCGACGGACAAAGTTTTATCTCCTGCTCTCAAATTTTCCGACAACAAAGTCCTATCGGACTTTTTCCGATCGTGTGTAGCGAATTCCGACGGACAAAGTGCCACGCATGCTCAGATCACATTACAAGACCCAAGCTATTGGCTACTAGCCTCTACATAGTCCTGTCATAGGCAACAAACGTCACCACGTTCAGAATGATCGGATTTTCCGACAACTTTGTCCGACCGTGTGTATGCAACACCAGTGTCGGACAAAATCCGTTGGAAAAAATCTGATGGATTTTGTGGTCGGATTATCCGACCGTGTGTACGGGGCATAAGACCAAGTTACTCTCAATCCAAGGTTTTACAGTTCTGTATTCCCTTTAATAAAGTGAGGCAAAATTAAATTGCAATATAAAACACCTGCTTTAATACAGTCGAATGGGGTAAATGGTCAATCACTCCGTTGTCCTGCAGGTTTGGATTTGAGGAAAGGCCCCAGACTAAAGCCTCGTACACACAATCGGATTTTCAGCAGACAAAGCGTCAGACTTTTGTCCGAAGGGTGTGTGCCAGGAACTTGAATTGATTTTCTTAAGGGTTAGCGCCACATACCCTCTTCATTCAATTTTACCTTTACAAGTGTGAGATCACTTATATGTTGGCTGCTTTCCTTTTCCATTTTTCTCCTTGATTTAATAGTTTTGGTTGAGCGCACTGGTTACCCCTATTGTGCCAGGAACTTGTCTTGCTTACTAATGGTACACAATTGTCGGCCAACAAACACAAACGTAGTGACGTACTACGTGGAATTTCAGGTCTTGAGCGCCACCCTTTGGGTACCTTCTGCTAATGTCGTGTTTGGTGAGCATTGATTCCGAGCATGTGTGTTTGTACCTTGGACTTTTTTGTGACAGACTTGTGTACAGACGATACGAAAATCTGACAACAGACCGTTGTCCTCTGAAAATTTACTAGCCTGCCATCCAACATTTGTTGGCAGAAAGTTGGACAACAATTGTCTGATGGAGATTTTAGACAAACAGTCTGTCATCACACAACTCCCTGCCGAAAATGTGATTGTGTGTACGAGGCTTTACACTGAAATGTTTCAGAGAGGCTTTTCTTTCAGTAATGTTTAATTTTGTTTTCATCACTTCAAATGCTGGGTACACACGATCGGAAATTCTGCCAGCAAAAGTCTGATGAGAGCTTTTGGTCGGAAAATGCGACCGTGTGTATGCTCCATCGGACTTTTGCTGGCGGAGTTCCCGCTAGCAAAAGATTGAGAGCAGGTTCTCAATTTTTCGGTCGGAAATAGTTTTGATCGGAAATTCCGATCTTCTGTACCAATTCCGACTCGCAAAATTCCTACGTATGCTCGGAAACAATTCGACACATGCTCGGAAGCATTGAACTTCATTTTCTCGGCTCGCCGTAGTGTTGTACGCCACCGCGTTCTTGACGGCCGAAAGTTCAGGGAACTTTTGTGTGACGGTGTGTATGCAAGCCAAGCTTTAGCAGAAAATCCGCTTGTGTGTACGCGGCATAACAGTTGAAATGGCGAGCAGCTAATCAGTTTAAAATGAGCAACGCGTGGGAAGGGCAATTTACTACATGTGACTGATGTGAATGTACAATGTATATGTAAAGCGCTGCATAAATTGATGGCTATATATAAGTACCTGAAATAAATAATTGAACAAATTCTCCATTACTGCCCTGGCAGCTGGACCTTATTTTGTTTTCAGACCTCATACACACTGGACATTTTTTCTGCTGCTCCTAGGGGAGTTTGGCGAGTTTTTTCCTCTCTCTAAACGCCCCTGCGTGTTAGCCTATGTATCCATGCACAAATAGGCGTTTAGAGGCAGAAAAACCTCACAGTCAGTGCATCCGGGAGCAACAGAGTTTTGGCAGAAAAAATGCTTGACGTGCCTAAACACATGTAAATGCGGCTATACATGTGTAAATGCACTTAAGCACTAGGCGCATTTAGTGCTTGAGTGTTAATTCATTTCAATGGCCACAATAATAAATATTATCAAAATAAAGCCTCATTCACACAAATGCATTTTCTCTAGCGAGTGCATTCATTTCTCAGTCTGATTGCATAATCATATTGTAATATGTGTGCTCAGCCTAAAGCTAGCCATAGACACAGCATGGATGGAGGAATCTCCGCTGCCAGGAATTGTATTCAAGCTGCCACAACACCTGCAGCTGCTTCAATATCGGACGAGTGACTGCATCTGATTGGATGCAGTCGCTGTTCGGACAATTATTTTCCACCAGGCTCCTTCAATTTTTCATTTAAAGTGGTTGTCAGACATGAAATATGAACAAAGCATATCCCTGTGGTGTGTACTTGCCTCAGTTAAGAGCTCTATTGCAGGCCATAGACACAAATTTTCCGTGATTGCAGGAAAAAAATCCACACAATTCCTCCATTAACACAGACATTGCTGAAAGGTGAATCCCTCCTGCCGAGACATTCTATTCTCCCAGATGGAGGGCGGGGGAAGCTGTCCACGCAGGGAGAAGCCAGTGATTATTTCAAGTGGCGGCTAAAGCAGTCACTAGTGATAATAGCAAGTAAAATCTGACAGACTGGTTGTACCCAAGTTGATCGATCAACTTGGTGCATTCAGCCTGCCCATACACGGCTCAAATCTCAGTCGGTATTTCACTTTTGTCTGGCGATTTGTTCCTCTGCTATCAGCATGAATCACTTGATGTGACAGCCTCAGCTCTGTTCCTGTTTGCTGTGTGGTGGGGGGGGGAGTCTCCCTTTCCTCCAATCAGCTCTCAGAGCTCTCTCTGTAGAGTGTAACTTCAGCTCTCCCCCCTTTTTTTTGCACTCTCAGACAAGCTTTAAAAAAACTGATCTTGGAACAGATGTAGAGAAGACTTCAGATAAACAGGTACAACTTATGTAGGAGGATTTGTGTCATCTCTGTGTATCAACTGAGGCCAGTCACTTCACTGGGTATATGTAAAGCCCCATACACACGGTCGAATTTTCCGATGGATTCTGTCCTATCGGACAATGTTGTTGGAAATTCCGACCGTGTGTAGGCACCATCGGACATTTTCAATCGGATTGTCCGATGGACAAAGTTGTATCTCCTGCTCTATAAATTTTCCGACAACAAAGTCCGATCACACCAATTCCGATCGTTTGTAGCGAATTCCGACGGACAAAGTGCCACGCATGCTCAGATCACATTACAAGACCAAAGCTATTGGCTACTAGCCTCTACGTAGTCCCGTCGTAGGCAACAAACGTCACCACGTTCAGAATGATCGGATTTTCCGACAACTTTGTCCGACCGTGTGTATGCAACACCAGTGTCGGACTAAATCCGTCAGACCAAATCCGATGGATTTGGTGGTCGGATCTTCCGACCGTGTGTATGGGGCTTTAGGGTATACAACCACTTTAAAGTTTATCGAATCAACAGGGCAACTCACAGCTTGAAAGTCAGCAGGAATTGTACGAAACTTGATTCATGAATGGCTAGCACAGGCGTGTGCTGGATGTGCCTGGGCACACCCTAATCACCCCGCGCGGCACAGATTCCCCCTGGTGATATTTCACCAAAGCCCCCCAAGGGAGCTCCAAAAAATATTGTAAAAAAATAATAATAAAAAAAAAAAAAAAAGACTGACACTGTCCACTGCCCTACTAACACCGTCTATGTTTTAATACATTTTGGGACGCACACCTTAATGCAATAGGCTGCACACACCTATGATGGTTAGCTTTGGGTTAAGGAATATTTAGACTTAGTAGGCTTGGAAAGAGGAAAGCCTTTTAATTAACTTTAAATATTAATATGCTCTTAGTAGTGTATGAAATGAACTTAATTGCCTAGTACTTGCTTCTTTTTCTCCTGCTGCTCCATGAGCTGAATAATCATTGGGCTCCAGAGGTTCAATTCATTGGCTTAACCATTGGCTGTTGCTAGGATATCACCCATTCTCTAGATGAGTCTAGAACAAAGATTATTTGCATGCCATAGATTCCAGCAAAACTGCTTTATATCATTTTGTAGTCAATAATATGTTACAGTATATGTTTAGAAATAAACACATAAGTATTAGAGAAATTGTAGGCTTTGTTATTACTTGTAAAAAGTGCTCAGCTTTTTTTTCCCCTTGCCAACTAATCAGCAAGTCATTAACTTGTTTAACTGCCATTTTTTTTTCCAGCAAAATCTACAGAAAGCTTATGCACCGCACTTAACTGTTTAAATATCACATTCAGATTTGACTGAATAGTTTCCTGGCATGCCCAAAAAAACATCTGTCATCTGCCGACCATACTATCATTCCCCCATTTGGCCCGAGGAATGAGATGCCAGTCTGTCTTGTTTGGCTAGTCATGTGTGTCGCCAAATTGGAAGGAGATCTAGTTGCTCGGTGGCCAAAATGAAGGGGCAGCCCATCTGGACTACAGGCCATTTTCAGATTATTACTCAATATTATTGAGACAAAACATGAGGAAATGGAAACCTTTTACTGAAATGAATAACTGCAAATTGCATACTGAAAATAATAATAATGCCGTAAATCTAACGTCTCAAATTTGACAATTTGAATCTCATAGTTAATTATATATATATATATATATACCCACAATATGGACATATAAAAAAACTTTTAGTGACTACCTCAAAATAAATATAGATGTGAACATTGGCGGCTGGTGCTCAAAATTCTTGGGGAGACGCAAACAAACAGAACAATTCTGAAAAATACTGAAACAAAAACATCAAATGCAGCCACTGTGCCCATCATATGCAGCCACTGTGCCCCATCAAATGCAGCCACTGTGCCCCATCAAATGCAGCCACTGTGCCCCATCAAATGCAGCCACTGTGCCCCAACAATTGCAGCCTCTGTGCCCATCATATGCAGCCACTGTGCCCCGCCTGCCCACTTGCCGGGTGACAGCGACGAGCTGTGGGACGAGTAGCACAGGTCAGGCAATGGCTCCTGTGTCCTCCGTGCACAAAAACATCAAATGCAGCCACTGTGCCCATCATATGCAGCCACTGTGCCCCATCAAATGCAGCCACTGTACCCCATCAAATGCAGCCACTGTGCCCCATCAAATGCAGCCACTGTGCCCATCAAATGCAACCACTGTGCCCATGAAATGCAGCCACTGCCCCCATCATATGCAGCATCTGTGCCCATGAAATGCAGCCACAGTGCCCATCATATGCAGCCTCTGTGCCCATGAAATGCAGCCTCTGTGCCCATCATATGCAGCCACTGTGCCCATGAAATACAGCCACTGTGTCCATCATATGCAGCCTCTGTGCCCATGAAATGCAGCCTCTGTGCCCATCAATTGCAGCCACTGTGCCCATCAATTGCAGCCTCTGTGCCCATCAATTGCAGCCTCTGTGCCCATCATATGCAGCCCCTGTGCCCATGAAATGCAGCACCTGTGCCCATGAAATTCAGCCTCTGTGCCCCATCAATTGTAGCCTCTGTGTCCATGAAATGCAGCCTCTGTGCCCCAACAATTGCAGCCTCTGTGCCCATCATATGCAGCCACTGTGCCCCAACAATTGCAGCCTCTGTGCCCATCATATGCAGCCACTGTGCCCCGCCTGCCTGCTTGCCTGGTGACAGCGGCGAGCTGTGGGACGAGTAGCACAGGTCAGGCAATGGCTCCTGTGTCCTCCGTGCATCTCTTCTTCACTTCTGCTAGATGGCCAATAGGATCGCCTGTGCCTTCAGCCAATCAGGTGACCTGTATTAGACACGTGCCTCCTAATTGGTGGAGAGACAGTTCAGTGTTAAAAAAGCAAATATTAATTTGCCTTTCTAACACGCCTAGGTGGACTGCATGCGCAATGCTCTGCGCTCAAAGTCCACCTTTTTTTAATCCTATTAGAGCCTATGGCTCTAATCAGGTGCTTAAAAAAACACCCCCCTGCCGCTGGAATTCAGGTGCCCGGCGTCTGAAAAGGGGCTGGATGCCTGAATAGGGGATGGCTACAGCGGCCATGGATAGATTCATGCAATGGTGTCCTTAATGGACGGGCCGCCCCTGGATGTGAAGTTGCTGTTATGAAAATAGGTATGTAAACCTTATGTGCAATATTAAAATTAGAACCATGCGCTGCTTCTATAGCATATCTCAAATGTAAACTCAATATGTGACAATTTCATATATTTACAAATAATCATACATACAACTATATATAAGTGCTGGTGAAAAATCGCAATCAAGTTGTTCACTAGTGCAGATAAAGTGCAAGTGATAATGAGCCCTTGATAAGAAATATCCTCCAAATTTCAATACAGCCCATATATTAAATAAGTGCAGATAAAGTGCAAGTGCTGATGACTCCTTTAGAAGTGTTTTGACGGTGCTGAGCTCCCCTCCTTCACTCCCCACTCCCCAACAGTAAAGGTCAGATAAACATGTAGATCAGTGTTTCTCAGACCTTTTCAAGTCAAGGCACCCTTTAAAATGATGGACAATCTCAAGGCACCCTCCAAAACTATACTAATAGTTTTACAAAATGCAGCAACATCAATACACGTAGGACACCCAACATTAGAGGTGATTTGTTCTTCCAAAGCAAATACACTTTGCAAACTGGTACTGACTAGTAGACCAATGTTTCTCTTCTCCCTCAGTTTTTCTCCATTGCTTTGCTAATGAGACCCCAAAGCTGATGGAGAGGGGCAGGGGAGGGTCAAACAAGGATGATATGCAGGAAACTGACATCCTCCTCCTTATCAACTGATGATGTCATTGGTCGTTAGGAGGCAGCTAGAAGGTTGTAATGGTGTACAATGAAAACCTGTGGCTTTGTGTAACAAAAAGGCAGGTTTCATCCACCCACCAACTTGTTTAGAATTTTGGGGCAGTTTTTAGGCACTTTGCCAAGGCAACACTGAAGAAAATTCAAGGCACCCTGGTTGAAAAAAGCTGATGTAGATATCTCAAGAGGGTTTGGAAAGGTATGACTCCTCACTCCTCTAATTACCAGGTCCTCAGCAGTACAATTAGTTCATCACATAGGATGTAATACAAAGAGATAGCTCCATAACATAATTCCGTAAGAAAATATTTAAAAAATAAAAACAATTACACTTGCAAAAAGGATAAAAGATTCAAGCATTTGATACTGGTCGGAGCACCGCTGCGAGGTGCATTCCAATTACGGAAATTATGTCACTATTCTGGTAATTGGAACACACGCCGCGGTGGTGCTCCGACCAGTTTCAAATGCTTGAATCTTTTATCCTTTTGTAAGTGTAATTGCATTTATTTTTTAATACATTTTTACGGAATTATGCTATAGGCCTCTCTCTTTGCATTACATCCTATGTGATGAACTAATTGTACCGCTGAGGACCTGGTAATCGGAGGAGTGACGCGTCATACCTTTCTAAACCCTCTTGGGATATCTGCATGTTTATCTGACCTTTACTATTGGGGAGTGGGGTGTGAAGGCGGGGAGCACAGCACCATGGACATGGACTCACTTCTAAAGGAGTCATCAGCACTTGCTCTTTCTCTTATGGAATATATGGAATGTTTGAATTGAGATTTGGAGGATATTTCATATCAACGGCTCATTATCACTTGCACTTTATCTGCACTAGTGAACAACTTGATTGCAATTTTGCACCAGCACTTTATATAAGTATTTGTATATACAATATATGAAATTGTCACATATTGAGTTTACATTTGGGATATGATATAGAAGCAACGCATGGTTCTAATTTTGAATTTGAATCTCATGTTTATACCTTATCTACTCTTGCTGTCTTCAATTTAAAAACATCTCTCCCTTGTCTTATTATTGCACGTGATAACTACTAAGACAGCACATGCCCTTATCAGATCCTGAGCCCTCTCAATCATTCACAGAGAATACAGGTCCTGCCTACCAAGCTCCATCCTATTTTAGCACAAGACTCCTACATTAATGTTACAATATTCCTTCCTTCACTAAAGCATTGCTGTTGCATATTTGTCTTCGCATATTGGATGTTAAACACAAATGAAAAAAAAAGCACAAGATCACAACCGCACCATCAGAGTATTTATCTTTAATAAGAGACATTTTTTTCTTTGAAAGTCAACATGCAGTTTTGAAGCTGTTTGGCGCTTATTTGCTGTTTCCATAGAAACCAGTCAAACGTTCCCATCACAAAACAGCATACCAAATCAATCTGAAACAATCAACTGTTTTGTTTTTATTAGATGACCAGAGAAAAAATGGTAATAGGTTGAATCAGAAGCACCCAATCAAAAATGTACACATCAGATCAGGAGTATGCATCACTTTACGTACACATGAGATCTGCTATGATGGCACTGATGTCTAATTTCAGACTGCAAACTAATTGGAAAGTGTTACTGTAAGCAGTAAAGAAAATCCTTTAGGGCCTATTCACACCTGTGCGTTGTGGTAACACATGCTCAAACACACATATTATGCACATTGCCACAACGTAGAGCAACACATCTGCTCTATGTGCAGCACACCACAAAACATGTACCATGCATTGGGGTGCATGGTAATGCAAAAAAAAAGGGTGGTATTGTGGTGTGTTCATAATGAATGAGCTGCTTTAATGCAAGTTAACACGTGTGCAATAACACACTGCAATGGAATGCTCTAGTGTGCTTTTAGGCCCCATTCAGATCTGGGCATAGCAGAAACATGTGAAAAATGTGCATCACACTTATGGTGATATCATTTTTTTAATGGCATCCCAAATGTGGGTAGCATTCTATACATTAAGATAAAAAACCTTCTTTGTGCAGCAGCCCCCCTCAGTCCCCCTAATACTTACCTGACCCCATCTTGATCCAGCGATGTTGCACGAGAGCCTCGGCAGCCCAGGACTCTCCCTCCTCATTGACTGAGATACAGCAGTGGGCACCATTGGCTCCCGCTGCTGTCAATCAAAGTTAGTGAACCAATAGGTAGAGAAAAGGGGTGCGGCCGAGTGGGTGCGGACACACAAAGCAGCAGCTTGGCTCGGGTGCCCCCATAGCAAGCTGCTTGCTGTGGGGCCCCTCAGCAGGAGGAACTGGCCAGGAGTGCCAGTAAGGGACCCGAGAAGAGGAGGATCGGGGCTGTTCTGTGCAAAACCACTGCACAGAGCAGGTTAGTATGACGTGTTTGCTATTTTTAAACAAAAAAAAACAAGACTTTAATATCACTTTAACACTATATACCATAATCGTGGTTAAGTAAATAAAGTAATGTCCAATATGCTAGTCCCAAATCAATCAAAGTGAAAAAATTAATAGTGCCGCTGCACAAACGGGGTAAAAAATGCATTAAAAACAACACACTGCAGCATCGCTCAGGTGTGAATGGAGCCTAAATTAGGCTTTTAATTTTTTCCTCTTTTAGCCAGTGCATAGCACAGAGCCTTCTAATACTCTAATTTCATCACATATCCAAAAAAAAATTAAGGATTATCTCTAATATTAGTATAATGGGCAGAGCCATGCAAATCATTCCATTTTTCTTAAATTTTTAACTGTACATCCAAAACTGCTGGTGTATAGTATAATAGTATAAATACAGCCAGATAATATTCCTTCGCACCCTAAACTTCTGGGTTATATTTTCCTGTAGGGTCCCAAGCACTACTCCATAGAAACAGAGAGAAAGACAGCTTGTGGAATGCCTCATCCACCTATTAATATAAATTAATATAAATGTGTGAAACAACACTAGGCAACAACACCTATGCTTTTTCTGCACAACACCCCCAGGGATAAGCTATTTAGCTGAGACCAAGGCAATTTTTGTTACCGGGCTGCAAGACCTAGCCAATTCACCTGCCCTGATGCTCTTTTTTTATTTATTTTTATTTTGCATATTGATTTTCTCTCCAGATTTGTCATCCTGCACCTGTATATGTGGTGTCCTTTTCACTCTGTCTTGTAGGGTGTTGGTCTTCAGTCCAACCTTGAAGTATAGATGGTTGGGTTATAGATGAGGGGCCATTAGGTTCCTTCCTTGGGGGGAGTCTGTTTTCGGGAGAGCCCCTATCCACTGCTCGTTGGTTGGCTTTGGCTGACCATGAGTAGAAGGATCCACCGGGCCCTTTAGCTAGGTGGATTTAAGTGTGCCTTACTCCCATCAGGAGTCTGCACCTTGGGGGGTCAGGAAGGGACTATAAGACACCTTTCTAAGTGCACTTTTTTGTGTGTGGTCAGATGCACTTCTATTGTTTTTCGTTTTTGCACACCGCAGGCTTGAAAATAAATCAATACATATAAGTAAAACTACTTGGAAGATGAGAAGAATAGTGCTGTGCGGGTTTGTCAATCTGTTTGCCGATTGATCAATCATAGTTGTGTTTAAAAATAATGCCCAAAAGTGAAACGTGGCCAATAGATGATTAATATAAATCACTGTAAATGAATATGAAAAATAATATTTTCTAACATACTGTAGAGGGTAAGTTTGGCGAAGCAATAGATTTTGGCACCAGTATTTTTCGGAACATGAATGATGGTCTTCATCTTGGAGGATCCTAATGCAGAATAGGCAAGTATTTAATCAAGGAGCTTCCTTTAGAGAGGCTTGGTGCAAGACATGTGTGTAAGAACAATATTTGCACTCTGCCTCCTTATTCAACTACTGCCCAAGTATAGACATTTGTTCACTGTGTATAGATAGATCAATTGATAGATGAGAATGCATATTTTCCACTTTTTTAAATCCTGAACTCTCTTATGGTTCATAATATGTAATTGTGTCATGCGGGAAACATGTCTTGCATTCTGCAGGTTGCTAAGGGAGCAAAGGAGGCGCTCGCTATACCACCTGGATATCGCAAAACACAAAAATAGTTAAGGTATAATGAAGAATGCCTCAAACTTCTTGCCCGCCCTTGACGTAAAAGGTTTACATGTCTCAATGACAGCAAGCAAAGGTCTCAGGATTCTCTAACCCACATATACAGTGGTGTGAAAAAGTGTTTGCCCCCTTCCTCATTTCCTGTTCCTTTGCATGTTTGTCACACTTAAGTGTTTCGGAACATCAAACCAATTTAAACAATAGTCAAGGACAACACAAGTAAACACAAAATGCAATTTGTAAATGAAGGTGTTTATTATTAAAGGTGAAAAAAAATCCAAACCATCATGGCCCTGTGTGAAAAAGTGATTGCCCCCCTTGTTAAAACATACTATAACTGTGGTTGTCCACACCTGAGTTCAATTTCTCTAGCCACACCCAGGCCTGATTATTGCCACACCTGTTCACAATCAAGGCATCACTTAAATAGGAGCTGCTTGACACAGTAAGGTCCACCAGAAGATCCTTAAAAGCTACACATCATGCCGAGACCCAAAGAAATTCAGGAACAATTGAGAAAGAAAGTAATTGAGATCTATCAGTCTGGAAAGGGTTATAAAGCCATTTCCAAAGCTTTGGGAATCCAGCGAACCACAGTGAGAGCCATTATCCACAAATGGCGAAGACATGGAACAGTGGTAAACCTTCCCAGGAGTGGCCGGCCGCCGAAAATTACCCCAAGAGCGCAGCGACGACTCATCCAAGGGGTCACAAAAGACCCCACAACAACGTCCAAGGAACTGCAGGCCTCACTTGCCTCAGTTAAGGTCAGCGTTCATGCCTCCACCATCAGGAAAAGACTTGGGAAAAATGGCCTGCATGGCAGAGTTCCAAGGAGAAAACCACTGCTGAGCAAAAAGAACATCAAAGCTCGTCTCAATTTCTCCACAACACATCTTGATGATCCCCAAGACTTTTGGGACAACATTCTGTGGACCGATGAGACAAAAGTGGAACTCTTTGGAAGGTGTGTGTCCAAGTATATCTGGCGTAGAAGGAACACTGCATTTCAGAAAAAGAACATTATACCAACAGTAAAATATGGTGGTGGTAGTGTGATGGTCTGGGGCTGTTTTGCTGCTTCAGGACCTGGAAGACTTGCCGTGATAAAAGGAACTATGAATTCTGCTGTCTACCAAGAGATCCTGAAGGAGAATGTCCGACCATCTGTTCGTGTACTCAAGCTGAAACGAACTTGGGTTCTGCAGCAGGACAATGATCCTAAACACACCAGCAAGTCCACCACCGAATGGCTGCAGAAAAACAAAATTAAGACTTTGGAGTGGCCTAGCCAAAGTCCAGACCTGAATCCTATTGAGATGTTGTGGTATGACCTTAAAAAGGCCGTTCATGCTCGAAAACCCTCTAATGTAACTGAATTAGGACAATTCTGCAAAGATGAGTGGGCCAAAATTCCTCCAGGACGCTGTAAAAGCCTCATTGCACGTTATCGCAAACGCTTGGTTGCAGTTGTTGCTGCTAAGGGTGGCCCAACCAGTTATTAGGTTTAGGGGGCAATCACTTTTTCACACAGGGCCATGATGGTTTGGATTTTTTTTCACCTTTAATAATAAACACCTTCATTTACAAATTGCATTTTGTGTTTACTTGTGTTGTCCTTGACTATTGTTTAAATTGGTTTGATGTTCCGAAACACTTAAGTGTGACAAACATGCAAAGGAACAGGAAATGAGGAAGGGGGCAAACACCTTTTCACACCACTGTAATTTAAATGGTCCCCTAGATCCCTGGGAGGACTTGTACAGGCTGCACAGTCTGCATAAATGGTTTACAAATGCTTGGTGTGAGGGATGACCATAGGGTGGGGTATTACAGTGTTCTCTGTGTGCTTTGTTTGTTCTTATGAGAGTCACTATTGGTTTCTCTTCAACATTTGTCATATGTGAAACACAGTCTAGTTTCCCAGAAGAAGCCTTTTACAGGGAAACGCGTGAGGTGGAGCTGAATTGGTGATGTCAATACGCACTGGTGCGCTGGCATGTCCCGCACCCGTGCTTTGTGAATCTGTACACCGCTTGTTACTTCTCATACACTGTAAGTGCAATAGCCATTTAATAAATGATTTTTAATGGTACTGCACTATGAAGATTTTCTTTCTTCTGGTTTTAAATGTGCCTTGGTCTGAACTGTGTGGCGGTTGGAGTCTGAGGGCTGCTGAACGGTTCCTGTGTGGGGACACCTTTGCTGCAAAACTCTGATGGAGTCTACATGGTGGAAACATCAGTTTCTGTGGATTTAAAACGCGTGCTTGATCTCTTTTATTGTGAGATCATGTCCATCTGGTAAGAGGCCTTGATGTGGGGAAGCAGTTTGGCACATTGAAGCACTTTAATGTTTTTATTCATTACCGAGCACTTTAAGGCACCTGGAGATTAAGTGGATTTTGGATTATATACCGTATATACAAAAAATCTTTCTTTCACTTATGTTTCACTTTTTACTTTAAAAAAAGTTTCACTTATGACAAATGTTTATTGGTATAAATATTGAATTTATGCTTTTATTGCAGTATATTAGAGTTGATTTTGGATTTTTGTTTATCCTGCACAAGTATATCTGCTTTCAGAGATTAATATGAATGAGTTTGCATTTAAAGGGGTCTGCGCGTTTTTTTTGTACATTTATAATTTTGGTCCGGTACTCAGGATTTGTTTAGTGCAGCAGCTTTTTGATGTGGTTAACCACTTCGCATCCGGCCGTAGCCGAATGACGGCCACAGCGCGGATGCCAAATCCCGGGAGGCCGTCATATGACGGCCTCCCCTTTCCTCGTTCCCTGTGCGCGCTCACGAGCGCGCAGCAGGGAAATTCTGTGTTGGCCGTGTCCCTCGGACACGGCCAATCACAGATCGATGTAAACGGCCAATAACAGCGGCCGTTTACAGCGCGATCGCCCTGGCCAATGAGAGATGATCTCATATGTAAACATATGAGATCATCTCTCAGCGCCGCTCCTCCTCCTCACACAGAGACAGCGTGTGAGGAGGGGGAGATGAACGGCTGCAGCGCCGTGTTTTAAAAAAAAATAAAAAATAAATAAAATGCCATCTGTGCCCACTGCCACCACTGCAATCTGTTCCCAATGTCATCTGTGCCCAATGACATCCAGAGTGCCATCTGCCAGTGCCATCCCCAGTGCCATCTGCCAGTGCCATCGCCAGTGCCATCTGCCGGTACCATCTGCCAGTGCCATCTGCCAGTGCCATCTGCCAGTGCCATCCCCAGTGCCATCCCCAGTGCCATCCGCCAGTGCCATCCGCCAGTGCCATCTGCCAGTGCCATCTGTCATCAGTGCCATCTGTCATCAGTGCCATCTGTCGTCAGTGCCACATATTAGTGCCATCTGTCATCAGTGCCACCTGTCAGTGTCACGTGCCATCTGTTATCAGTGTCACCTGTCATCAATGCCACGTATCAGTGTCATCAGTGTCATGTGTCATCAGTGCCACGTATTAGTGCCGTCTGTCATCAGTGCCACGTATTAGTGCCATCTCGCATCAGTGCCACATATTAGTGCCACGTGATATCAGTGCCATGTATGAGTGCCATCTCTCAGTGCCATCTGTCATCAGTGTCACGTGTCATCAGTGCCCCGTATTAGTACCATCTGTCATCAGTGCCACGTCAGTGTCACGTGTCATCAGTGCCACGTCAGTGTCACGTGTCATCAGTGCCACGTCAGTGTCATCAGTGCCACGTCAGTGTCACGTGTCATTGTCCTGGTGCTCCAGGGCCTTCAAAAGTGTAATAGGTAGTCAACAATTTAGATGTGTAATTTATGCTCCTAGAACACGTGATGGCGCTCCCTGCATGTTGGGCCTCTCTATGTGGCCAGGCTGTGGAAAAGTCCCACATATGTGGTATCGTAATAATCAGGAGGAGTAGCAGGATTTATTTTTGGGTGTCATTTGTGGTATACACATGCCATGTGAGAGAAATAACCTATTACAATGACAATTTTGTAGAAAAAAAATAAAAAATAAAAAAATAATTCATTTTGCAAAGAATTGTGGGAAAAAATGACAACATCAAAAAGCTCACCATGCCTCTTACTAAATACCTTGAAATGTCTACTTTCAAAAAAGGGGTCATTTGGGGGGTATTTGTACTTTCCTGGCTTGTTCGGGTCACAAGAAATGAGATCGGCCACCAGTACATCAGATGTGATCAATTTTGTATAATTCGCACCACAGATTGTAGAGTCTGTAACTTTCACAAAGACCAAATAATTTCCACTAATTTGGGTTATTTTTACCAAAGATATGTGGCAGTATAAATTGTGGCCAAAATTTATGAAGAAAAATTAATAATTTCCTAAATTGTATCACAGAAACAAAGAAAAATGTGTTTTTTTTCAAAATTTTCGGTCTTTTTTCAATTATAGCGCAAAAAAAAAAAAAAAAAAACCCCAGAGGTGATCAAATACCACCAAAAGAAAGCTCTATTTGTGGGAAAAAAAGGACAAAAAATTCATTTGGGTACAGTGTTGCATGACTGAGTAATTGTCAGTCAAAGCGTGAGAGCACCGAAAGCTGAAAATTGGTCTGGATGGGAGGGGGGTGTTGGTGCCTGGTAGGCAAGTGGTTAAACTAAGCGTGGGTATTATTTTTAGATTTTGGTTTCTCTTGTAAAAGTACCAGATTAGAACCAGATTAGGCTCGATTCACGCTAAAGTGAAAAGATCAACTCAAGGATTTCATCACAGGAGGAGTATTAGCATCATGTCATGGAACACTTAATTTACTACTTATTGGACAAACATTGGTGCAATACAAAGGTGAGCACAACCCTAATGGTACCAATGCAATAAATCACTTTCCTGAATGTTAAAGTTTCACACTGCCGCAACTTCAAAGTCGCGTGATTTTCGTGCAATTTTGAAGCTGACATCCCAGTGCAACTTCAGCATGACTTGCATACAACTTCTTTAACAGAAGTCAATGCAAGTCATGCCAAAGTCGGACCAAAAGTAGTGCAGGAACCTTTTTCTAAGTGGGAGCGACTCAAGTCATTCCTGTTAGAACGGTTCCATTGCACTTAATGGGGTGTGACTTTTTTGGATAGTGTAGGAAGGGTTTTTTCATCTCTATGTCCCATTGGGGGGATTTCCCTTTACTTACTGTCCCATAGCCAAAACAGGAAGTGAGTGAAGGAACTAGGGGCACCATTGGAAGATTTCCCCTCTATTATTGTTCTGGGGACAACCCAAAATTTGGGATTTCCTTTTTACTTGCCTTGATAATGGTAAGCAATACAAATAGAGAGGGTGAATCTCCCTACAGTGGGCACAGACAGCATTAAAAACCTGACAGGTGTTTTAATCCCTCAGCACTATATTCAGAAAAAAATAATAATAATAATTTTGCCTTCAGTTATAATGTAACTGATTAGAGGATACATGATCATCATTACATTTTCTTGAATCATCGTTCCACTTAGTCACTTTCATTCCGTTAATTAAAATTTCATTTAAATTTCATTTTGTTACATCATCTTTACCTTTAGTCAATATTTTATACGTAAATTGTATTGTTTTCTTGCTTATTTATTTTACAGTGTCAGTCCTTTCCAACCTTCTCTTCACTAACATTAATAGAAAAACTAATCAGTAAATCTAAGCTTGAAAGTTCCTTGTGCATTAAGTAAAACATTTTCAGTGAACATCTCAGGTGTATTTTCTCTCAAGCCTTGCTGAGCACAGTCTTCTCTCACTGTAAAATATTCATCCCCTGGCACATATTTAAGCCTTGCACTGCTTATAATTCAGGACTGGCGGTTGGCAACTTCTACAGTTCCTCTGCCGTCTGATATAAACCTGACAAACTGTAAATCACTGTGAATGTGTCCTTCCCTCAGACCTGCTCTGTTCATCTTGCCCTCCAATTATTTTTTGGGGATTGCTTACTTGGCATGCTTACTTAGTGCAAGATCTGTAGCAGTATAAGAACGGCACTGGGTTGTCCTTGTCCAAGATCTATAAGGCAAAATCTAAAACTTTTGCAAGGAACATATCGGATTTACTGGGCCTCCTAGGCTTCCAATGGCTGGTCTTAAAGGAAACCCATGCAAAGCAATGCAACAGGTTTGCTTAAATCCCCCATTCCAATCAGAATAGACCTACCTTTCCTTTGACCCCTAGCCAATCTGTTCAGCTGCTGGAAGTGATAAAAATGGCAGTTACTTCAGCATATAGAGGCACATGTATCTCACACTGTGTGACAGCGCTGGGCCAGTCACCAAGCACCACTACTGCCACCTGGAGAGATTTCATAGCCCTGTCCAGTGTAGGCTATGACTTAAAGTGTATTTCTAGTTTTGAAGTCAATTTGAGAAAACCTCTCTTTTTGCTTGTTGTTTGTTCCCATTCATACAGCATACCTAAAATAAATTCGAAAAAAACAATTCTTGTCTTTTAGATGTTTCTTGTGAGAATGACAACTTTGCTGACCACGTTCAGAAGTCCGTCCCAATAGAAAGGTTAAAGCTGGCCATTAACATATAAATTGATCAGATTATTCCATCCATGCTACACAGCTTAGATGGGCAATCTCCTAATGCAGCTATTGAAAAAATGAATGGGGTGGGCAACTGCATGGCAAATGAGGTTCAATGTAGAAAAATTTAAAATAATACATTTGGGTGGAAAAAATATAAATGCAATCTATACACTGGGGGGGAGAACCTCTGGGGGAATCTAGGATGGAAAAGGACCTGGGGGTCCTAGTAGATGATAAGCTCAGCAATGGCATGCAATGCCAATCTGCTGCTAACAAAGCAAAACAGAATATTGGCATGCATTTATAAAAGGGATTAACTCCAGAGATAAAACTATAATTCTCCTACTCTACAAGACTCTGGTCCGGCCGCACCTAGAGTATGCTGTCCAGTTCTGGGCACCAGTCCTCAGGAAGGATGTACTGGAAATGGAGCGAGTACAAAGAAGGGCAACAAAGCTAATAAAGGGTCTGGAGGATATTAGTTATGATGAAAGGCTGCGAGCACTGAACTTATTCTCTCTGGAGAAGAGACGCTTGAGAGGGGATATGATTTCAATATACAAATACCATACTGGTGCCCCACAATAGGGATTAAACTTTTTTGCGGAAGGGAGTTTAACAAGACTCATGGTCACTCATTAAAATTAGAAGAAAAGAGGTTTAACCTTAAACTGCATAGAGGGTTCTTTACTGTAAGAGCAGCAAAGATGTGGAATTCCCTTCCACAGGCGGTGGTCTCAGCGGGGGGCATCAATAGTTTCAAAAAACTATTAGATAAGCACCTGAACGACCGCAACATAAAGGGATATACAATGTAATACTGACATATAATCACACACATAGGTTGGACTTGATGGACTTTTTTCAACCTCACCTACTATGTAACTATGTATTTTGATACCCAAACTGTGTGGCTGACAATTTTTCATCCAGCTTCTTTGATTGTTCAGTGGAGAGATATTGGACAGGAGGCAACCAACAGGGCCACCCACTGAGCAAATTTCACCAGTTGATCAGGAGCCGGACGCAATTCACTCTGTGTATGGCCAGCGTAAAGACAGCTTTAACTCATTTACATACAATGGAGAAGCCCAGCTTTTAAATCTGTAACCCTTTCTAAAGCCTAGTATACACTAGCAGTTTTCTTTTCCCCGTTCGACCCAGCAGGGTGAACGGAAAAAAAAGTGAAGAGCTCAGGAGGAGATCCTGAACTAACAATTTGATATTAGTACATCGATCTCCCCTGCTGAGCTATTGTGTGCTGATGGAAGGACACACCCCCCCAGCCAGAATACACCAGTCAGCGATCGGCTGAGAGCGCTGATCAGGTGCCATTCTACCTATCAAATAAGAAAAAGAAGGAGAGTATCATTTCTTTTTATTACTGATTACCCTTTTTGTGAATTTGAGACCAAGTCTTAAATGAGGCTCTATTGAGGCTCTTGTTACCTGCAGTAGACATGTGCAATTCGTTTAGTTCCAAATTATTTTTTTAACGAATGTTGACAATTTTTAAAATTCAGAAATTCGTTAATCCCAAAATTTCCGAATTTCCGAATTTTTCAATTTCTGAATTTTCGAATTTCCGAATTTTCAAATTTCCAAATTCTGGAAATTGGAAATTTCGGAAATTCGAAAATTTCCAAAATTCGAAATTAGGAAATTCAAAATTTCGGAAATTAGAAAATTCGACATTTCGGAAATTTGAAAATCCGAAAATAACAATGAAAATCCGAAAATTTTAAAGAATGAAAATCCGAAAATTCGAAAATCTGAAATAATAACTAACTAATAATAACTATTAAATTATAGGTAATGGGATTTCCTTTCAAATTTGGCTGTTAGTGAACGTAATAAGTACGAATTTATCCAAAGTAATGAATTATCTGAAATGCCGTATCAAAACGAATGGAACGTAATGATCTAATAATAATAAATAATAATAATAAAACCTTTTTATTATTTCTTATTAATTTGTTCCATTCCATTTTGCGGCATTTATTATTTTGGATAATTCGTAACTTCAGATAAATTTGTATTCGTTACATTCACAAACAGCCAAATTTGAAAGGAAATTCCAATACCTATAATTTAATAGTTAGTTATTATTAGTTAGTTATTATTTTGAGTTTTACTGCTTTTCTTTCTTTTTTTTTGATTTTCAGATTTCTGAATTTTTTAATTTTCCAATTTCGAAAATTCGGAATTCGAAATTTGTAAATTTGAAATTTGTAAATTTGAAATTTGTAAATTAGAAATTTGTAAATTAGAAATTTGTAAATTAGAAATTTGTAAATTAGAAATTTGTAAATTTGAAATTCGGAAATTCGAAAATTTTGAATTTTCGGATTTCCAAATTTCCGAACTTTCAAATTTTTCATTTCCGAATTTTCTAAATTTCGAATTTTGAATTTCCGAATTCCTAATTTTCGAATATTGAATTTACGAATTTCTTATTTTCTGATTTTTTTAATTAGAAAATTCTGAATTCGGAAATTTGAAATAACAAATGAATGAAACGAAAATGAAAACGAACACATTTTTTGTCAGTGCACATGTCTGGCCAGCAGTACCAGGATCTTCATGAAGAAAAGAAGCTCCCACAGCCAGTGTCACCAAGATTTTCAAAAGCTCAGGATGCTTTTGAACCATCTAACAGTGCCAGTATGCCATCAATGTCTAGTAATACGCACAAAGTAGAGATGGGTGATTTCAATCCCAGCCCCACCCTGCAAATGTCCTAGAAGGTAAATGCTTACCATGGTCATTATATGAGCCAGATCACAATTTCCCCTTTTCTCTGTTTTAGCTCCCATAAAGATCGCATCAACTCAACGTAAACTAAACAGGGTCATTCTTATGATAAGGCAAGATAAGAATCTTCTTTTAAAGGGAATTTATATTGGTTTTGTACATACTGGAGTTTTTTGTGTTTGGACATATTTTTTTTTTTTCAGGTCAGCAATGAAAAAATAAAGTTGATAAAAATATTGTATATTAGTAATTTAAGGACTTTGTATGTCCTAGAATCCCTCTTATCTAATGTCCACACTTGCAGCTTATAGGGCCTGCCATCAGTATAGCAGCCTCAGTATAAGGTCCTGATCTGTGTAGCCAGAGCCGTTGATAAGGCAGTAATCTCAGTCCCGTGGTACCGGGCCCAGGCCCAAGAGGGGCCTCAGAGCAGCTGTATTCTTCATTTTTGCCTAAATGAATAAATGGGTTTTACTAGACCACGCCCCCACTCCTACTTGCTAACCAGGGCTTAAATTACATTTTCTTGGGCCCCATCAGGTTCACAGTAGGGGCCCAGGAGGTGGGAGCAGAGGAGGGACTTTTTTTCCCTGGTCGGGGTGAAGGCAGATAAAGTCAGTGCTGCTTTTCCGTTCAGCACTTTGAGCACCGATGGGCAGAAGCTCAGTGTTTCTGCTCAGTGCTGGTTATAACGTATATAAAAATCCATAAATTATAGTTAGCTGTGTTTTTTAATAGCAACTATTCTAAATCTATCTACATTTTTTTAACAGGGGTTGTTGAAGTAAACCTGAAGGTAGAAAAAACGTTTAGCGTTTTAGTAAGTCTTTCCTATTTAATTCTTAGATAAACTCTGCTCTGTCCTCTTTAGCCATTTTGTTTTTGCGGATTTAAAAAAAAAATGTATAAAAATATTTGTACCAATACATTTTTTGTTAACTTCAATTCCTTTTATATAGAGAAATCTTTTTTAAAAAAAAAATGTGAAATGTAAAAAATATGTAGATTGTATTTTATTTGTAAATAGCTTTGAAACACACAGCTGGCACCATGATAAAGAGGATGCATTGCAAAATAAAATTAGCATTTTATTATATAACTCTCAAAAGTTAATACAGTAGAAATAAACCATTGCTTATCACAAATAAACATTATGTCTTGGTTTGTATTATAAGTATTAACAGTACATCCAGTAAACAAACAAAGCAAGTCACATGCATAAAATTTGTTGAATTATTCAAAGAGGCATTAACAAGCGTCCCGGTAAATGCAGAGTGAATGTATCAAATGGCAATATCAGTAATTAGTTTTATTTTAATAAGAAAGTTCTGGCTGATTGTATAGGCCCATAGATGAAACACAAAAATGCCCCTTGAGCTTAAAGCGGAGTTCTGCTTAAAAAAAAAATTAAAAGTCAGCAGCTACAAATACTGCAGCTGCTGACTTTTTTAATAATCGGACACTTATCTGTCCCAGGGTCCAGCGATGTGGGGGTACAAAGCCCCGCTCGTCTCTCCCTCCTCTCTGCAGCACCGGCATTGTAACTGTGGGTGCCCGGCTGTGCCTTCACAGCCGGGCACCCACTGCGTAATGCGCGAGCCGCGCCACGCGTTGTGACTGGCTGGGCAATCATCTGGGACCTGTGACGTGTCCCAGATGATTGCCGAGAGGGAGGGGGAAGAGGTGATCTCCCTTCCGGTGCCGTGGTGTGCTGGGAGGAAGTGGGAGCTGGGACCCTCTGAAAAGAGGGTAACGCCCCCCCCCCCCCCCCTCAAAAAATGACATGCCCAATGTGGCATGTCAGGGGGTCACCTCCCTTAAAGCGGAAGTTAAATTTTTGGGTGGAACACCGCTTTAAGCAGTAAACCTTATGTCTTCTATTGTTCAGTCAGAAGTCAGAGCTCTTCCCCTCCTTTTCATGTATTCTTTATCTCTTTACAACCTATTGACTGTTTATAGACTTCAATAGCTTAAGCTGTAATGTATGCACAGCTGAGTGGCTCATCCCTTATCTGATGGTTAAGCACTATGCCTGAAGTTGGGTTGCTACTGCTGTATTCTGTATTCCCAGTATTCACAATTCTGACAATCCTTTGTCATATAATAGGTGTGCATTTGTAAAATACATGTTGTATACATATAGTAAAAAATACACATTTATAAAACAGTTTAAACGGTTCTAGACTGCCCCATGTACATTTACTGCAGCAGGGTGGCCTCTCTGGGTGAAATCACATACCTGTACGTGATCGTTCCTGAGGCAGACAGAACAGCAGTCTGCCTATGTAAACAAGGCAGGTCATCATTCTGTGACAGGAGAAGACAGAGATCTTGTGTTTCTGCTAAGCAAGAACACCAATCTGTCTTCTTACAGTACAAGCACCCCCCACACAGTTAGAAAGCACTCCAAAGGGACACATTTAACCCATTGATTGCCCCTGATGTTAACCCCTTCCCCGCCAGTGTCATTAGTACAGTGCATATTATTTAGCACTGATCACTGTATTAGTGTCACTGGTTCCCAAAAAAGTGTCAAAAGTGTCACTTAGTGTCAGATTTGTCCACCGCAATGTTTCAGTCCCGCTATAAGTCGCTGACTAGTAAATTACGCATTACTAGTAAAAAAAAAAAAAATTCAATAAAAATATCCCATAGTTTGTAGACGACATAGCTTTGCGCAAACCAATCAATATACGCTTATTGGGATTTGTTTTTACCAAAAATATGAAGCAGAATACACATGCCCTAAATTGATGAAGAAATTCGATTTTTTACATTTTTTTATTGGATATGTTTTATAGCGGAAAGTAAAAAATACATTATTTTTTTTAAAAATTGTCGGTCTTTCTTTGTTTATAGCACAAAAAATAAAAACCGCAGAGGTGATCGAATACCACCAAAAGAAAGCTCCATTTGTGTACAGTGTCGCACGACCATGCAATTGTAAATTAAAGTAACACAGTGCTGTATCGCAAAAAATGGCCTGGTCATGAAAGGGGGTAAATCTTCTGGGGCTGAAGTGGTTAAACATGTATGAACTTGAATAAAACTTTAAGGCCCCTTTCACACTGAGGCGGGAGCCGCGGTGACGGTAAAGCAGCGTATTTATATTTAGATAAAGACGAGGATTCATTTTGCCTCCTAATCCTTCTACTTGATGTGGTCATTAATTAAAGTGGAAGTAAACCCTTTGTTTACCTTTGTATCTACAGGTAAGCCAATAATAAGGCTTACCTGTAGGTACAGTGAATATCTCCTAGATGAAGTCACCGGCACATGTGCTCTGATGGGGCGGTATACGCGTGCCGTCCCTTCGGAGCTCCGTGCTGCGGTCTGTGACTCCCACGTGCATGTGTGCATCGTGGGGCTGCCAATCAGATGTCCGGAGGATGCGAACCTGGAAGGAAGACCGGGTGAAGATGGAAGCGCCTGTCAGCAGTGACAGCATGGCATTGAAAGGCTTCGTCCTAAGGTAAGTCATAATGGGCTAGTATGAGATGTATATTAGGTATGCTTTTACCTTTTAGGGTTCAAAAAATTAAAAAAATGGTGAGGTTTACTACTGCTTTAACTTATAGCAAGCACTTTCTAGTGACTATAATGAACCAAAATCTCATTGCCATGAGTTACTACACAGGCTCTCCCTCATGTCTTTCTTGATTTTCAAAAGGGTAAAGAAATTTCCAGAGGAAAAGAAGAGGAACCGATTTAGATGCCTCCAAGTAGTAAAATGCATTATACCATTTTCTGGTACAATTTTCCTTTAACCACATAATATGAGATCAAACCTTTAAATTGTATGCAATCAGGCAGGCCCTTGCACTACATAGTTGAAGGTAAATCTAAAGGAAATTGAACAATAAAAACTGTATGTGTAGCCAGCTTTTACCCTCTAAGTTAGCTTTTGGACAGATTGCACTTGTGGTTAGGTACCAACTGAAAGGATGTCAGAGTAACTGAAGGACTAGACTGTAATCTCAGACTCACCAGTAGGTGGTACTGCAGCTGATTCTTAACATTGCAGCTCTCTATTACCTATTGGATGAGGGCCAGTTATTCTTTTTAACCATTTAAATCCCTTTTAAAATAAAACTAAAATGGTAACATTTCAGTGCCTTCTGAAGGCAATACAATTACACTTGTTTACTTTAACAAAGGGTTGAAGTTATTCATATCAACAGATTTCCTGTAAAGAAGATTTATATGCTTTTCATGTTTTTTTTTGTTTTTCTTTACTAGGCATGTGAAAGATATCAGTTTCAAGTAAGTAAGTAAGTAAAGTATAACTGTTTTAAAAAACTGGTTCCTAAATATAGTTTTTAGCTATATATGTGTATGGTAGCAGTCATATTATTATTAATATTATACAGGATTTATATAGTGGCAACAGTTCACGCAGCGCTTTACAATATAAAAGGGGGACAATATAGTTATAATACAATAAAATACAAGAGAATTAAGAGGGCCCTGCTCAGGAGAGCTCACAATCTAATAAGTATAATCTCATATGTGCTCCCCCTCCCCCAGAGGACCCCCTTCCCTCTTTGAGGCTTACCCCAGCAGTTTATCATGCTTTTTTTGTTTCTTACATTTTTTGGCACTGCTTAGTGCATTAATACAACAATAGTACAGTGCACTGCAGCAATGTCCCCTCGAGGGACAGGGCCATAATATCCTGTGCTCTAGGAATCATTCAATCCAGAAGATATCTTGTGGCACAGGTACAGAGCGGGACAGCTCTGGATTGAAGGTGAGTATTGCAGCATTAGAGGGGAGGTTTAAAAAAATAACCCAGGGTTGGGATTTAAAATAAAAACAAAATAAGCTCCCATTTAAAGTGAAACAACACTTTATCCAGAGACCACAAACCAAAATGCTATTTAAATCATTTTAAATATTGAAAGCAGTGGCGGCCACGCCATACGGAAAGCACAGGGGGACCACCCCCCAATCCATGCACCCGGCCCCAAATCTGCATGGAGGGTGTCGGACGCATGAATTCCAATATTTATTTATTTTTGTAGCACGTGATTAGAGCCTGAGGCTCTAATTGACTTAATAAAAGGGTGGGCTCAGGGCACAGAGCACTGCCCCCACAGCCCACCCAGTTGTGTGACAATAGCCAATTAATATTTGCTATTGTCTTCCTGCTTCTCCTCCCAGCCAATCAGGAAGCAGGAGGAGCGAGATTGGTCAAGAGGGGAAGCAATTGTATTGGAGCATCAGAGCAATATCTCTGCTCTGCAACGCCACCCAACCGCGTCAGTACCACCCACCGAGGGGGTAAGGTGGTATGATTTCTGCCGCCATTCCGGAGGTGGGGGGTGGTTTATGTGGTTTGTTTGCTGACCCCTCCCTCCTGGCTACAACCTAAAATGTAAATGTATTTTATTGGGATTTTATGTGATGGTCCAACACAAAGTGCCACATAATTGTGAAGTGGAAGGAAAATGATAAATGGTTTTCAATTTTTTTTACAAATAAATATGTGAAAAGTGTGGGGTACATTTGTATTCAGCCCCCCTGATTCAATACTTTGTAGAACCAACTTTAGCTGCAAGTCTTTTTGGGGATGTCTCTACCAGATTTGCACATCTAGAGAGTGATATTTTTGCCTGTTCTTCCTTGCAAAATAGCTCAAGCTCTGTCAGATTGGATGGAGAGCGTCTGTGAACAGCAATTTTCAAGTCTTGCCTCATATTCTCAAATGGATTTAGGTCTGGACTTCGAATGGGTCATTCTAACACATGGATATGCTTTGATCTAAACCATTCCATTGTAGCTCTGGCTGTATGTTTAGGATTGTTGTCCTGCTGGAAGGTGAACCTCCACCCCAGTCTCAAGTCTTTTGCAGACTCTAAGGCCCCTTTCACACTGGGGCGTTTTTCAGGCGCTACAGCGCTAAAAATAGCGCCTGTACAGCGCCTGAAAAAATTGCCCCATTCACTCCGCTGCTACCCATTGAAATCAATGGGACACTGCGGTAATACTGTGGCAATACTGCCGCAAAGCGCCGCTGCGGCAGCGATTTGCGGGGGGTCTTAACCCTTTTTTGGCCGCTAACGGGGGTTAAAACTGCCCCGCTAGCGGCAGAATACCGCGGCTAAAACGACGGTAAAGCAGCGCTAAATATAGCGCTGCTTTACCGCCGACGCGGCTCCTGCCCCAGTGTGAAAGGGGCCTAACAGGTTTTCTTCTAAGATTGCCCTGTGTTTGGCTCCATCCATCTTCCCATCAAATCTGACCAGCTTCCCTGTCCCTGCTGAAGAAAAGCATCCCCACAACATGATGCTGCCACCACTATGTTTCACGGTGGGGATGGTGTGTTCAGGGTGATGTGCAGTGTTAGTTTTCGGCCACACATAGCATTTTTCTTCTGGGACAAAAAGTAAAATTTTGGTCTCATCTGACCAGAGCACCTTCTTCACATGTTTGCTGTGTCCCCCACATGGCTTCTCGCAAACTGCAAACAGGACTTCTTATGGCTTTCTTTTTAACAATAGCTTTCTTCTTGCCACTCTTACATAAAGGCCAGATTTGTGGAGAGCACGACTAATAGTTGTCCTGGGGACAGATTCTCCCACCTGAGCTGTGGATCTCTGCAGCTCCTCCATAGTTACCATGGGCCTCTGGGCTGCTTCTCTGAATAATGCTCTCCTTACCCGGCCTGTCAGTTTAGGTGGACGGCCATGTCTTGGTAAGTTTTGCAGATTTCATTTTCGGATGATGGATTGAACAGTGCTCCGTGAGATGTTCAAAGCTTGGGATATTTTTTTTATAACCTAACCCTGCTTTAAACTTCTCCACAACTTTATCCCTGACCTGTCTGGTGTGTTCCTTGGCCTTCATGATACTATTTGCTCACTAAGGTTCTCTAACAAACCTCTGAGGGCTTCACAGAACATGTTTATTTATACTGAGATTAAATTACACACAGGTGGACTTTATTTACTAATTAGGTGACTTCTGAAGGCAATTGGTTGCACTAGATTTTAGTTAGGTGTATCAGAGTAAAGGGGGCTGAATACAAATGCACGCCACACTTTTCACATATTTATTTGTAAAAAATATTGAAAACCATTTATCATTTTCATTCCACTACACAATTATGTGCCACTTTGTGTTGGTCTATCTTATAAAATCCCAATAAAATAAATTTATGTTTTTGGTTGTAACGTGACAAAATGTGGAAAATTTCAAGGGGTGTGAATACTTTTTCAAGGCACTGTACTTTTTTATCTATTTACAGTTAATATTGATTAATAGAGTGAAGTTCCCCTGTGAAGTACACACAGGGCCAGGACAAGGGGTGGGCAGGAGGGGCACTGTGGTATCATGTGGGGTAGGGGGGCACCACGAACAGATTGGGGGGAGGGAATCTGTGTTGGAAGGGGGAATTTGGGGGAGGGGTAAGAATTGTTCTAGGAGGGGAAATTTAGGTAGGTATGCTAGGAGCGGTGATTTGGGGGGATTTGTGTTGGAAGGGGGGATGGGTGAAGAGGATTTGTGCTAGGAGGGGGGATTTGGGGGGTTTGTGCTAGAAAAGGTAATATGGTAGGGAGGGGGGTTTTGTGCTATGGGGGTTTATGCTAGTAGGGATGATTGGGGGTATTTGTGCCAGGGGGAGGGGATTTGGAATGGGGGGGAAGGTTTTGTGCTCAGGGGGAAATTTGAGGGGTGGTGGATTTGTGCTAGGAGGGGGGAGTTTTTTTGGGGGGGGATTTGTGCTGAGTGCATATGGGGAGAGAGAGAATTTAAGCTGGGGGGTGGGGCAAAGATTTGTGCCTGGAGAGGATATTTCAGCAAGGGCGTGGATTTGTACTGGGAGGAAGGGGAGTTTTATGCTTTTTTTGGGGGGGGGGATTTTTGCTGACACATAATCATGCATCTTGGGGGGGGGGGTACAATTTGGCATGCTCACCCTGGGCTCTAGAGGACCTTGTTCCGGCACTGAGTACACAATATATTCACTTTACACCCTCACCCACATAACAATCAAATAATTTTTGTCCTAAACTCGTATTTTCCATGTCTAACCTTGCTGTGCCACCTTCATTACTCTGTATGCTTCATGAAATATACATTTTCTGGAATATACAGGAGAAAATGTCAGCGCATACAATTATGTAATCAAAATGCTCCAATAAAACATTAATTATATCGAGGTCATATTCAGTAATCAAAAAGTAATTTCATCATTAATTAGGTATTATGAGGCCCCTCTTCTTCATCTCTACACTGCAATGGGCAACTTTTGTTTTAGACATCCTTGTAATATACATCATTTTTTTACAGACGATAAACCCTGATAGGGATGTAATTAAGTCACTGTAATAAACATCATAAGCGCTCAATATAGACAAAATAAATTCTAGTTTTGATTTCATTAATTAAACAAACACAAAGCATAAACATCCGTGTAAAGTTTTGCTTTTCCAATATTAATATTGTACATTTACTAAAACCTACATAGAAATACAATCGCCGGCCACTTTATTAGGTACACCTTGCTAGTACAGGATTGGACCCCCTTTTGCCTTTAGAACTGTCTTCATTCTTCATGGCATAGATTCAACAAGGTTTTGGAAACATTCCTTATGCCGTGTACACACGGTCGGAATTTCCGATGGAAAAAGTCAGATGGGAGCTTTTCATCGGATTTTCCGACCGTGTGTATGCCCATCTGTCTTTTTCTGTCGGAATTTCCGATGGACTTTGGATTGAGAGCCTGTTCTTAATTTTTCAGACGGAAAACCTTTCTATCGGATTTTCCGATCGTGTGTATGCAATTCCGACACGCAAAATTCCGACGCATGATCGGAAACAATTCGACGCATGCTCGGAAGCATTAAACTTCCCTTTTATAGTGCTGAGAAACGTGTTGTATGCCGCGGTGTTATTGACCGTCGGAATTTGGTGTGACCATGTGTAGGCAAGACAGTTTGAGCGAAATTCCGTCGGAATTCTGATGGGAAAACCATCAGAGCTTTTTGCGACGAGAATTCTGACCGCGCGTAAGCGGCATCAGAGATTTTGGTCCATATTGACATGATAACATCACACAGTTGCTGCAGATTTCCTGTTCCACAACATCCCAAAGATGTTCTATTGGATTGAGATCTGGTGACTGCGGAGGCCATTGGAGTACAGTGACCTCATTGTCATGTTCCAGAAACCAGTGGTGAGATGATTTGATCTTTGTGACATGGTGCATTATCCCGCTGGAAGGAGCCATCAGAAGATTGGTACACTGTAGTCATAAAGGGATGGACATGGTCAGCAACAATACTCAGGTAGGCCGTGGTGTTTAAACGATGCTCAATTGGTACTAAGGGGCCCAAAGTGTGCCAAGAAAACATCCCCCACACCATTACACCACCACCACCAGCCTTAATACAAGACAGGATGGATCCATGCTTTCATGTTGTTTATGCCAAATTCTGACCCTACCATCTGAATGTCGCAGCTGAAATCAAGACTTATCAGACCTGGCAATGTTTTTCCAATCTTCAATTGTCCACCTTTGGTGAGCCTGTGCGAATTGTAGCCTCAGTTTCCTGTTCTTAGCTGACAGGAGTGGCACCCGGTGTGATCTTCTGTTGCTGTAGCCCACCTGTTCCAAGGTTCGATGTGTTGTGTGTTCAGAGATGGTATTCTGCATACCTTGGTTGTAATGAATGGTTATTTGAGTTACTGTTGCCTTTCTATAATTTAAAACCAGTCTGCCCATTCTCCTGTGACCTCTGACATCAACAAGGTATTTTCCTCCATACAACTGCTGCTCACTGGATATTTTCCCTTTTTCGGACCATTCTCTGTAAACCCGAGGGATGATTGTGTCTGAAAATCCCAGTAAATCTGCAGTTTTGAAATACTCAGACCACCCTATCTGGCACCAACAACCATACCACGTTCAAAGTCACTTAAATCCTCTTTCTTCCCCATTCTGATGCTCAGTTTGAACTTCAGTAGGTCGTCTTCACCACATCTAAATGCCTAAAGGCATCGAGTTGCTGCCATGTGTGTGGCAGATTAGCAAGCAATTGAACAGGTGTACCCAATAAAGTGGCTGGTGTGTATATATTGAAGGACACTGATCAAGCAAATAAGGGACAAACTTGATGCAAAATCAGACTGCCTGTTAAATAAATTCTATGCAACATTTTTATGTTAATGTGTGACCCCCTATGCCTGAAATCTTGGACAGCCAACTGCATCAGTTTTGCACAGGTCTGTGACAGATTTAACGCTTAGGCCTCATGCACACTGGAAGTTTTTGGACGTTTTTACAGCTGCTGTTTTTGGCTTCAGTGGTTTTTTCTACAGTCAATAAACTCCTCATCGTGTTATCCTATGCACACAAAGGCTGTTATCAACTGTTTTTGGCTGGGACATTTTTTAGCTTTAAAAAAAACCCCAAAACTAGTGGGTTCTGAGAGGAGTTTTTCAGCTGTTTTCAGCTGTAAAAATGCTCTAACGTCAAAAAACGCTGATAAACGCTCGAAAATGCGTCTCACCAGTGTTTTTTTTACGTTTTTGATCCATTGAAAAAAAACTGCTAAAGAGGAAAACCGCTAAAAAACGCTAATAAACGATATAAACCGTTATTGCAAAAACTTTGAAAAACATTGAAAAACTCACTGCACAGGGGGTAGAAGTGTTTAGCAGGGGGAGAAGTTGGTTGGACATGGTTGAGTGAGGACGTGTGGAACAGGAGCTCCTGTTTCTCCACTCTAATTTGAGATGCCGTACACCTGTATAGACCGGAGTGCCTGAGCAAGATAGACCTGCCTGTCTGGAGATCAACGCCGCTCTTCATCTCCAGTCAGTATACAACTATTTGACAAATGCTCCTGTTAAACAGGGTCAAACATTGACGGAGTGCGGATACCGGACGCTGCACGGGGTAACTAGATGTGGACTCTCTGGAAGTGCTTGCGAATTTGTGAGTTGTAGTTACAGAACCGTCTGTAAAACGACTGGACCCGCTGAGATCCGGGAGCGCTGGTGTTTCATCTAAACTGGGACGCGCTGCAGATTTGAACTTGAACAGAGACAGCCTGACACCCCCCTTGCATAGATACAAAGCCGGCGGAACGGCAGCGGGAATTGGCTCCGTGAGGCTCCTGTGGAGAGAGAGGATCACTGAGTGCTGCTACCTTACCTGAACCGGGACGTGCTGAGGATTTGGACCGAGGCAGCCTGACACCCCCTCTGATAGCCAGTGGAACAGCAGCCGATGCCGGCTCTGTGAAGCGTCCGTGGAGAGAGAAGATCAGTGACCTGATGTTGTAGCAGGGGGTGAGTCATACTCCCTGTGGAGCTGGATGTGCTGTCTGCTCTATGTATGAGATAACTGCTAAGAAAAACGCTAGTGTAATACTCCCTGTTGAATTGGAAGTGCCGTCTGTCCTATGTATGAAATAACTGCTAAGAAAGCGCTAGTGTAATACTCCCTGTTGAATTGGATGTGCCGTTTGTCCTACGCATGAAATAACTGCTAAGAAAACGCTAGTGTAATACTCCCTGTTGAATTGGATGGGACATTTGTTCTATGCATGAAATAACTGCTAAGAAAGCGCTACTGTAATACTAATGTATTGAACCGAGCTATATTATTTATGTCACAATTTGTCATTTAGCACCCACCATTGCCACCACTCCAGCGTCATAGATTCCGCAGAGACTTGCAGGTTGGTGGAGATCGCCACGACTGACCTCATAGGACACTATAGGACACTATAGGACTCTATAGGATAGCAGTGGGGAGAACTGTGAACCCACTGGGATAGCTGAAGCTATTTACCATACAAAGGCATGCAAACACATAAGCAAAGGGATACAAAAACTTCACGAAAAGCAGCCAAGACAGCCAAAACAGGAGAAGCTCAGATCGATATTGACCAGTACTTTAAAACGGCAAATAGACGCGGCTCTGGGGTTAAGTTGTCGGATACACGAGGCCAGGGGACTGAAATTAAGACTATACAGACAGTACTGTCAGCACAAACTCCCCAAGATACTAAAAAGGGAGTGAAGATGACCTCTATAGAAACCCAACAAATACTGGCGTCAGAGAGACGGCTTTCCCTTCAAGAGGAAGATTTACTGACGCTCCGTAAGAAAGAGGAAGATTTAAAAATACTAATGCAAGCACTCCCTACAAAAATGGACATAGAGGCGCTTATATGTAGAGTGGAGGAAACACATCGCAAACAAATGCAGGCCATGCAAGGCGAAATACAGATAATCGCAGAACGCCTTATAGTAGGCGAAAGGGAGGCGCAGGCATTAGAACAACGAGTAACTGCACTGGAGAAAGACAAAACCTCCCAAACAGAGACTGCTAAAACATTTCAACTACAATTGGAAGAATTAGAAGACAGAAGTCGCAGAAACAATCTGCGACTTCGTGGTATTTCAGAAAATGTGGATCAAGGAAGTCTTAATGATAAAGTGAGGAGTATCTTCCAGGTGCTATTGGGGGATACGGCTCCAGCTACCATGGAACTCGACAGAGTCCATAGAGCACTAGGTCCTAAATCCATAAACCCCAATCGGCCACGAGATGTGATCTGCCGCCTCCATTATTTTTCACAGAAGGAGACTATTCTTAGAAAAGCATGGGAGGTGGGCACAATAGAACTAGAGGACATACGAGTTAAAATACTACCCGATTTGTCAAAAGCCACATTACAACGTAGGGCTTTGCTCCGCCCAGTTTTGGACCAGACGAGACAGTCTGGCTGTACGTATCGGTGGAGATTTCCTTTTGCAGTTACAATCCGAAAAAATACATCTTCTTTTACCCTCAGATCACAGGCAGACCTTCCAGAACTTTTTACTTTCTTAGGGGTTGAACCTTTTCCTGTGCCAGACTGGCGTCAGATACACCCACAGGCAGATGGTCGAAAAGGAACCAAAACCTAGGGAGAACTAAAAAATAATTTATGGCTCCAATAGACAAGACAGATTAGGCTGGACAGATGGACAATCTGGAATTGGATGGGAAATTGTAAAGAGTGGGAAGACTATTCTACTACTCCCTTTTTCTTTTTTTTTCTTTTTTTTTTTTTTTTGTTGGTGTTTAGAAGTAATCTCCGTATAAATGTGTTTGGTGACTTACAATACCTATTGAAGGAGAAGAGAAGAGGAGAGAAACCATCTTTTACTTTTCTTTCATTTTTTTATTTTTTTTTTTTTATTTTTTTCCTTATTTCATTTATTATTGTATGTGTACCTTTTGAGAATTTTTTTTTTTTAGATGGTGAAGAGGTCTGATTATATCAATTAAGTGGTTTAGATGGTATATGAAGTAATGTGATACATCCCATTTCTTTTTTGTGGAGATGAATTTAAAGAGGAGGAAGGATCTTATAGAAACCGAGAGTTAAGAGAAATATGATTAAGCAACTGAGAAATATAAAGCCATAGGGTGATAAAACACGGAGATAATTATGATTGGGTGGGGGGGGCGGGGGGGAGGGAGGGAGACTATGTATGTAGGTATGTAGGTAGATGCATATGTACGGGGGGAGGAGGAGGGAAGGGTAGGAAGGGAAACTTATTTTATTTATACATATATATTCAAGGGCACATGGCACTTATAGAGACACGAGATATAATTTAAATAAACACTTGGAATAGTTAACCAATTTAAGGGGAGAGTGAGGGGGAAAACGTAAAAATCTTTTTCCCCTTTTTTTTTTTTTTTTTTTTTTTTTCTTTTTATAAGACACATAAGATAATTTTTTATTTTAATTTTTTTCACTGGGAAATAAGAGATAAAAAGGGACACATACAGAATGAAAACTCAGAGAGAGAGGAGAGAATAATTTCTCTCGCCCCTCTCCTTCCTTTTATACAGAAGCACAATGGTGGGTAGAAATTAGTTAATTAATATTAAGGGGGAGAGAGAAACACAAAGACACTGAATAGACACTGAATAAGGGGAGTGCAACAAATATGGGGGGAAGGTGAGTAGTTATAGGCCCCGACCCCCTTTTTTTTTTTTTTTTTTTTTGGTCCCCTTACCCCCCCCCCCCCCCCCCCCCCCGGCCCATCCCTACACTCAAATAAAGAATAAAGCCAGTAATTAAATAGATCATGCTTTACTGATAGAGCAAACTATAGATGTGAAACATGACTATCCTACCCCCTCATTCAATTATTAACCTTGTATTTAATTAGCCCCAAATTTTTATATATTTTTTTTTTTTTTTTTTTTTTTTTCTTCGCTAGAGAAAAAGAAATATAGTAGAATATAATAAATAGGTAATGGTGATATTGGAGACATAGTTTTATTTTATTTTTATTTTTTTTCCCAACTATAGAATGGTTAGTGGAGAAAGCTGGGGCTCCCCTCCTCGGCCATGCTCGGCTGCTTCCCCCCCAATAGGATAGCACTCGTATAGCTTAAAGAAGCTGAGTGCACAAAGCAAACTGCTTAGTTGCCCTGAGGGAGGTCACGGTAAGGTGCCCTCCTCCCCCAGTGGCTATAGTAAAATAAACCCCAAAGGCTCTTGAACTTTGTGGGTTTTTTTTTTTTTTTTGGTTTTTTTTTTTTTTTTTTTTTCTTCCTATTTAGTTAGTTAGTTAGCCTATTTACTTGTTTTATTTTATATAATTTTTAATTTTTTTTTTTTTTTTTTTTTTTTTTTTTTGAGCCCTATTAAAAGATGGATACTTTGAAGATACTTTCACTTAATGCCAAAGGATTAAATACCCCTGAAAAGAGACGTTTATTATTGAATGATCTGAAGCGTCTACAGGTAGATATGGCGTTTATTCAAGAAACGCACTTCAGAGAAGATAAACGTCCCATTCTTAAAAATAGGTATTATCCAGTTGTCTATCATTCTACTAATAACCTAACTAAAACCAAAGGGGTATCAATATTGGTGTCTAGTCGAATACCATGGGTGTGCCAAGACAGTCTAGCAGACCCGATGGGGCGTTTTTTGTTCATTAAAGGCCTGATAGGAGAAGTAAAAATGACTTTCGCTACTATATATGCCCCAAATGATCACCAAGATTCCTTTTTGAGTCGTACAATAGAACGCCTTTTGAAATTCTCGGAAGGCCAGTTGATCCTGGGAGGCGATTTTAATGTTCCGTTGCTTCCCAATATGGATACCTCTTCTGGCTTATCCTCCATTACTCCTGGTGTCCGTAAGAGAGTGGCACAAGTCCTCCACGAAGCTCAACTGGTTGATGTCTGGCGGCTACAACATTCAGGGGAGAAAGATTATACATTTTACTCCCCTCCTCATAAACTTTATTCACGTATAGATTTTTTTTTGATCCCACACTCTCAGTTGCAGGCGGCTCATAGCACAGTAATTGGTACAATTACATGGTCAGACCACGCGCCGATCATCTTAATATACCGATTCTCAGAGTTTTCAACCTCCAGGACTAGAGTCTGGAGACTGAATGAAAGTCTTTTGCAGACTCCGGAGATAGTGGAAGATGTACAACGTGAGCTGGGCCAGTATTTTCAAATTAATAAACAACCTGATTGTGATATAGGGATCCTATGGGAAGCCCACAAGGCAGTTATAAGAGGTGTTCTTATCAAGCATGGAGCACGACTTAAGCGCCAAAGGCTTGAAAAGCTTACATCCCTTCTACAGGACATTCATAAAGTTGAGGCTCAACATAAACATGCACCAAACTCTATACTCGAACAAAACCTTTTTTCGCTTCGTAAGCAGGTAACGGATTTGTTAAGATATAAAGCTAAGGCAGATATACAGCGAGGTCGTAGAATAGGCTATGAAACGGGAGATAAATGTGGGAGAACATTAGCGCGGGCGATCAGAGAACAAAAATTAGCTTCATATATTCCCCAAATAATTACGCCTCAAGGCCAAAAAGTGGGACTTCCTAAGCAAATTACACAGGGGTTCAGAGATTACTACTCTTCTCTATATAATATTCCAGAACAGTCCTCCGCTCAGATACAAATGGAAGACTATATAGCTTCCTCCCAACTCCCTCAGCTGACCCCGGAGGTTCAGGAAGAGTTGGAGATACCAATAACTCTGGAGGAACTACAGAAGGCATTGGGTGTCTCCAAGTTAGGTAAAACACCAGGTCCTGATGGGCTTTCATTACAGTATTATAAAAAATTCTTTTCATTATTAGGTCCTCATATGGTGGAATTATTTAATAAAGTAAGCTCTGAGACAGCTTTCCCCAGAGACACCTTAAAAGCACATATTACAGTAATCCCTAAAGAAGGAAAAGACCCTACCTCCTGTGGTAGTTATAGACCTATTTCACTCTTGAATAGTGACCTTAAATTATTTACAAAGATCATAGCTACTCGAATCGCAGAACATATACAGCCGCTGATACATCTTGATCAAGTGGGATTTATTCCAACTAGAGAAGCCCGAGACAACACAATTAAAGTGTTAAATCTCATTCATATAGCACAGGAGACACATACTCCGAGCGTTATAATAGGTACAGATGCTGAAAAGGCATTCGATCGTGTCAACTGGAACTTTATGTTTGCCGTTCTGCGTTATATAGGATTGAGGGAACATATGCTGCAATGGATTGGCAAGATTTACCTGCATCCATCAGCTCAAGTTAAAGTAAATGGAATTTTATCAGATCCCTTTTCTATTTCAAATGGGACTAGACAGGGGTGTCCACTATCTCCGTTGCTTTATGCTATATCCTTGGAACCCTTTCTTTGTACGATTCGGTTGAATCCAGACATTACTGGAGTCAGAATAGGAGAGCGGCAGCATAAGGTTTCAGCTTACGCGGATGATCTGCTTTTTTCTCTTACTAACCCTATGGTCTCACTGCCGAATTTGGTGCGTGAATTTGAGATATACGGTGGGATCTCGAATCTACGGATTAACTTTAGTAAATCGGAGGCTATGGGGATAGGTATCCTTTCTGAGCCGCTTAAAAATCTGCAGTTAAATTTTAAGTTTAAATGGACAGATACAGCTTTGAAATATTTGGGAACATATATCCCGTCTGATCTATCCCGGGTTTTTGAACTTAACTTCCCTCCTCTTTTGACTAGAACACGTATGCTGTTGGAAACCTGGAATAGGGGACTATTTTCGTGGTTCGGTAGATGTAATCTTTTAAAGATGAGTATCTTACCAAAATACTTATATTTATTCCAAACTTTACCGATTAAGATACCATCTCAATATTTTAAACAGATTAACTCCCTGTTTATCCAATTTGTATGGGCACATAAGAAACCACGTATTTCGAGAAGTCAACTAGTCCTACCTAAACATAGCGGAGGTATTGCACTACCAGACGTATTTAAATACTATCAGGCAGTACATCTAGGGCGACTCATAGATTGGAATCGTCACTCAATAGGCAAATTATGGACCCAGATTGAACAGGCACAAACTGATGTCCTATTGAAGGGAGCACCATGGTGCTACGATAAATTGCCTGCATATCTAAAGATGCACCCTTTGATAGGCCCCACGGTAAGAACCTGTTCACAGGTGATCGTTAAAACTTCGCTTTCATCAGTGGACTCTCCTTTGACGCCCATCCTGGGGAATCCGAGATTCCCTCCAGGTCTTAGAGAACATAATTTCTCTACTTTGAGACAGACTAACCGTTTCCGAGCATTCAACTTTTTACTATCAGACGGCTGGCCCTCGATAACGAAATTAATAGAACCCTCTGGCTTTTTCGGCCTACCGTTTTGGGATGCCTTGCAGATTCACCACTTTCTCCATTCACTGAAGCCCTTAGAGAGGTTCAGTCGACAATTATCTATCTTTGAAAAATACTGTTCAGAGGAGGGGACTGTAACGCAAACTCTTTCGAAGATGTATGATCTATTGATTACCCCCTCGGAACAACTACATCCATCTTGGATGGAGAAATGGGAAGGAGAGATAAACTGTAAGTTCACAACCAGTCAAAGGCAGAATATAGTTGAGCTTTCGTTGAAGACATCGATATGCACTAGGATACAGGAGATTAATTATAAAATACTGACACACTGGTATTATACTCCACAGAAGATGCATAAATTCTACCCGGAAATACCAGACCGTTGTTGGAGATGCCATGAGGAGGGAGGCACGATGTTACATATCTTTTGGTCTTGTCCAAAGATAATACCATATTGGAGGGAAGTACGGAACATTATACAAAAATTCTCCGATTATACGATACCTGAAAACCCATCTTTTTTTCTATTACATGTTACGACTATTCCAGTTAAAAAATATAAGAAATCTATCTTAAGGCATTTAGTGAACGCGGCAAAAGCATGCATCCCTCTTAGGTGGAAAAAAACTTTGCCCCCTACCATTGGATGCTGGCTCCACAGGGTGGAAGAGATTAATAAGATGGAAGACCTCACACTCTCAGCACAAAACAAACAAGAAGAGTACTCTGAGGTATGGAAAGGGTGGAATACGTTTATCCTATCTGAAGAAGGCTTGACGATGCTCAATTCTGATCATTTGGCAGAGGCATCATAATAGACAGTTGACAATTAAGTATCCAGTACTTATTGGGGCCTTTAACTCCTTTTTTTTTTTTTTTTTTTTTACTTATTTATTTAATTTTTTTTTCTTGGTGCTTTTTTTTTTTTTTTTTTTTTTTTTTTTTTTTTTTTTGTTTGTTTATTTTGGTTATTTAGAAAATTGGGAAATTGGGTGATACCAGGTATAGTGGCTGAGGGTTATTTTTCCTCTCCCAGATTGTTACAATACTGACGTTATATCGTCTTTTTTTTCTTTTTTTTCTTTGAGAGGAACATAGAAGATGTTAAATACGAGATGTTATGACCACTATATGGAGTATTGTATCATTTATCTAGCGCATTTTGTTACGTTACTGTACATATATGGCGGACATGAAAACCTGGACTCACCCTTTGTGGTTTAAATAAAATATTTGAAAAAAAAAAAGAAAAACTCACTGCAAGCTACTGGCGTTTTTATAACGTTATTTTAACGTCCAGTGTGCATGAGGCCTAAAGATGAGACATATTTTCATCAAGATGAGACCAATTTTCTCTCCAACAGACACAGAAATAAGAACTGTCCGGGGCAGGTTGTATTCTGTAGAACCAGGGGGTGGGTGCAACTCTGAGCTAAACATCGGAAGAAGAAGAAGAAGAAGAAGAAGAACAAGAAGAAGAAGGCGCCGGCGGCGCGGAAGACGACGACCGCCGCAAGAACAGAAGAGACCCCGGAAGACCCCGGAAGACCACCGAAGGCGGATCGAGACCCCCAGACGACGGCGGCGACGACGAAGAAGGTAGCCGGACTTCTCCGCTCGGTAAAAGAGCTTGGTAAATGGCGGAGGAGTCCGGCGAGAAGACCCCCAAGATGGAAGAAGACCCCCGGAGCAGTGCAATAAAATATTTTTTCAAAAGTGTGTGTGTTTTTGTACTTTACATTTTACACCTTAGGTGAATGGGTAGGGGTACATCGTACCCCATACTCATTCACATAGGGTGGGGGGCCGGTATCTGGGGGCCCCCTTATTAAAGATTCCGATAAGCCCCCGCCCGCAGACCCCGACAACCAATGGCCAGGGTTGTCGGGAAGAGGCCCTTTATCCTCCTCAACATGGGGACAAGGTGCTTTGGGGTGGGGGGGGCCACACGGCCCCCCTTTCCCCAGGGCACCCCCCATGTTGAGGGCACGCGGCCTGGTACGGCTCAGGAGGGGGGGGGGCGCTCGTTCGTCCCCACCCCTTTCCTGGCCGGCCAGGCTGCATGCTCGGATAAGGGTCTGACATGGATTTGGGGGGAACCCCCACGCCGTTTTTCGGCGTAGGGAGTCCCTTTAAATCCATGCCAGGTTACGGAGCTAGCGCGGCGGCATTTACTGCCTACGCTAGCTACGTAACTTGAAGTCACGTGCTAAATGAACGGACTTGCCGATGAGCGGCAAGTCCGTTCATTTTCAAAAGTCCCGCGGACTAGCCTACTAACTGCCAAGTCCAGTGGATAATTTTAAAACCAAACTTAAAACTTTGGTCCGCCGGACTTTGGCGCCAAAAAGTCCGCCGGCGCCCACACACGAGGGGATTGTCCGCTGGACTTGAGTCCAGAGGATAATCCCGCGGGATTGTCCCTTCGTGTGTACGCGGCATAAGTCTAGTCAGGGCCAGACACTGAAGTTATGAGTATTTGTCTGCTCTCAGCCAATCTCTGTTAAGCACCCAGAAGGTGGCTGAGGGAGAAGATAATTGGTTGGAAGGCTTGCTCAGAATGTTCTTTTCTCCTGGGGATGCTGCCCTTGGGATGCAGCCTGTGTACTGAAGAGCCTCGGCATGTGCTTGGCTGAGGATCTGAAGGAAGCTGGATTGAACGATATCTGCTGGAGAACATCACCTGTGGAATTTGGCTTAAAGAAGGATCTTTTGATCACAGAAGAGTGTTGCATGGAAGCTGGTGGGCCACAGCTATCCATGGACATTGTGATTAGGATCCTTGCCTAAGACTGCAGGTGTGCATGTGCTTTAGGGGTTGATGCATGGACTGGGACTGTAAACTTGACCACTGGGCAGTTAAACCCCCTTCCTAACCAGACCAATTTTCAGCTTTCGGTGCTCTCACACTTTGAATGACAATTACTCCGTCATGCAACACTGTACCCAAATGAATTTTGTGTCCTTTTTTTCCCACAAACAGAGCTTTCTTTTGGTGGTATTTAATCACTGCTGGGTTTTTTATTTTTTGCGCTATAAATCAAAAAATACTGAAAATTCGTTAAAAAAAATAAAAAAAAAATTCTTTGTTTCTATTAAAAATTATTGGCGAGTATTGGCGAGTATTGGCAGAGTATTGGCGAGTATTGGCGAGTATTGGCAGAGTATTGGCAGAGTATTGGCGAGTATTGGTAGAGTATTGGCGAGTATTGGCGAGTATTGGCGAGTATTGGCAAGTATTGGCAGAGTATTACAGTGTTGCACAGTATTGGTAGAGTATTGCACAGTGGTTGCAGAGCATTGCACAGTGGTGGCAGAGCATTGCACAGTGGTTGGTTGCAGAGCATTGCACAGTGGTTGGTTGCAGAGCATTGCACAGTGGTTGGTTGCAGAGCATTGCACAGTGGTTGGTGGCAGAGCATTGCACAGTGGTTGGTGGCAGAGCATTGCACAGTGGTTGGTTGCAGAGCATTGCACAGTGGTTGGTTGCAGAGCATTGCACAGTGGTTGGTTGCAGAGCATTGCACAGTGGTGGCAGAGCATTGCACAGCGGTGGCAGAGTATTGCACAGCGGTGGCAGAGTATTGCACATTGGTTGGTTGCAGAGCATTGCACAGTGGTTGGTTGCAGAGCATTGCACAGCGGTGGCAGAGCATTGCACATTGGTTGGTTGCAGAGCATTGCACAGCGGTGGCAGAGCATTGCACAGTGGTGGCAGTGTATTGACCAGCGCTGTGGGCACTACACATCCAGCCCACAGCGCTGGTCCCGTCTCCCCCCCCTCTCCGCTTCTCCCTTCTCTGTACCGATCGGTACAGAGAGGGGAGGGAGGAACCGGCGTCATGACGTGACGCCGGTTTGTGTACATGTGATCGCTCCGTCATTTGACGGAGCGATCACGTGGTAAACGGCCGCTATCAGCGGCCGTTTACCATGAGGGGTGATACGCCGGGTCCTCGGGACCCGGCGGTCACGGATGTTCCCGAGTGCGCGCCCCAGGGGGCGCGCGGGAGCAAGTTTCTGGGAGGACGTCCGTAGGACGTCCACTCAGGGAAACCCGACCGCGCTGTAGACGTCTTTCGACTATAGCGCGGTCGGCAGGTGGTTAAAGGCCCGCACACACGGTCAGAAAATCTGAAGATAAACATCGTCCGATGAACGATCTGCCAATTTTCTGATCGTTAGTATGCTGCTTTTGACAGCCGATTACGAATTTTCGGCAGACAAAAACTGGATGTGCAGGCTTGAAAAATTTTGTCTCATGTGACCACAACGTCCGATTTTCTTTTCATTAGTATGGTTTTCTGACAAAAAATAAATCTGAAGAGCAAGACTAGGCATGCTCAAAAAAGAAAGAACACATACAAAACAATTCAACACATTACGTCACTTCTGACGTTGAATTCTGTCGTCAGAAAATTTTCTGATGGTAAATACCCTCTTCACTTTCGATTTGAGACTAGCATCAAACAAAAAACTGACAAAAATCCGTCCAATAATCTGACCATGTGTACAAGGCTTAAGAGACTGTTCTCCTGCTTCTGTTTGGCATTTTGGAGTATCCTGCACCTTCATCCCTCACTCCTGTTAACTGCTGCAATAAATCCACAAAAATACAACCCCTAGACCAGCCATTCTCAACCAGGGTTCCTCCAGAGGTGGCTAGGGGTTCCTTGAGCTGTGGCTGATTTACCTCCTGTTTGATGGTGCCTACATAGTTCTGAGCCAATGCCACTTGGAGGAGCCAGTCGTATGATACCAATGATCTTTATAGCTTATAGCCCTGTAAGGGGGCTACTCTTGCACTGACCACCAAAGTAAGGGGCATTGTTCCCACTGGCCTCCAATGAATGGGTTTTATCAGGGGTTCCCCGAGACCTGAAAATCATTTTAAGGGTTCCCCTGGGCTAAAAAGGTTGAGAAAGGCTGCCCTAGACTGAGCCTGTGTGTATCGGTGTGCTACTGATGAGGGAGACCTGGGCCATATTCAATGGCCCCTCCAGGGGTGAGCACTTCACATCTACGGCTGTTCTTGTTCACGAGAAGACAATCTATCAATCAACTTCTCATGAACGGTCCTGCTGCAACGTTTCCATGCGATCAGTGCGATCAGTGCTTGCAGCCATTCAGCTGCAACGCTGATCAGTGTATTCTGACAGCGGGGGGAGTCAGAATACAATGACACACAATGTGGATTCCCACGTCCACATCAAATGAATGGATGGGGTAATCAGTTCTGTTTTTTTTGTTCAGCCTGCTGGCTGAATGAGAAAACAGGAAATATGCTTAATTCTAGTAGGTAAAGATGCAGTGTTTAAACAAAAAGTTTTTTTTTTTGTTTTTATTCTTCAAGGCCTGCTTTACAGCAAATCCCAATTCCATTATGCATCTGTGTGCTCTTTGTTTTTTTTTCTATTGCAATGGCTCTAGCTGGGGTTTAAATGGATGTAACTGTAAGAGCGTACAGCTTCAGAAAAGATAGACATGACTTCACTCCTTTCCCAAAGCCGAGACATGTGTGTTTCTGAAATTCTAGCACAAGTCGGCAATTAAAATAGTACAGCTGTTTGTTCAAGACTCTGCTCTCCCAGGAACACATCTCATGTTGCAGCATGTGTGAATAAAACCTTTTCACTGGCTTCAGTCTCTACCAGTGAAGCCAGTCAAGTGCTGCATCAGCATTCAGTCATAAACAAGAAATCTTCTTCCTACCTAAATTTATTATACTATGTTTAACATAATCTTTGTTATACAGAGAACACAGGTTGCCACCCTAAAGTTAATAGCTTTTGGAAATATACATAACAGAACACAGGGGTCAATTCACTAAGCTTTTCCGCATGCGATTAGGGTATCATGTTACTCATTTGCATAAATTATTGCATGCAGTAAATAAAGTCCAATTCATTAAAAAAAAATAACGATTTTGCGGTAAACAACAACAAAAAAAAATTGTCTGTAAATATCGCAAAAAAACGCTCGGTAATCTTTTAAGTCCAATTCACAAACGAAATCGGAACTAAAAAAAGGTGCGATATTTAACACCACCCTTTTGGTGGCGGTAACCAGTGGACTACCAGAAAGAGGGGCCTATTCAAACCCTCAGAAAGGGGCATTCCTCCCACCGAGTGCCTAGTTCAACCCACAGAACACCCACAGTAAGGGGCACTATTCCACCCACAGAACAGGGCTACCCTCAGAGAGGGGTCTTATTCCATCCACAGAGGACCCACAGAAAGTTGACACTATTCCACTAGCAGTGAACACACAAAAATGTGGCATTATACATCACAAGTACACAAGTTTTATTTATTGTTTAATTAAGGCCTCTTCCACACGAAGCGGATCCACTCAACGGAGTCCGCCAGCTCAGCAAGAGATCACTCCGTTGATCTCCGCTGAGCCGACGGATGACAGGTCCGTCTCTGCTCACTGAGTGGGGAGGGGCCTATCAGAGCCCCGCTGATTTCTATAGGGAGCTGGGATGAAAACGCACAGCATGTCTGTTTTCATCCGATCTCATCCGATCCACCAAGACGGATGGCAGACGTATCGCAATACGTCTGTTTTCAGCGGATCAGATGGCAGACGGGTGTCAGCGGACACTTCTCCGCTGACATCCGCCTGCCCATAGGAGTCAATGGGTGGCCTGCTCGGACCTGCCTGAAAAACAGACAGGCAGCTCCGAGCAGGCTTATCGTGTGAAAGGGGCCTAAATCAAAGGCGGACAGTCCCCCAAATGACGTGCATTGCAAGTTAAATGCTAACATCGGTTGTACGTCAGGTCTTTGAAGAGGAGTATCGTTGTTATGGCAGCAGCTAGCTACCATAACCCGGTAGCCTCTTCTTCAGCGGGTGGTCCGCTTTCAGATAAAAGTGGTCTCTGCGGCGGGTTTCACCTTAATCACTTTTATCAGGGGTGGGAGAGGGGCCCTACCTCTCTCGCTGCGCTCTTGGGGTCCCCGCCACTAGATCGTGGCCTGGTTGCAGAGTGAGGGGAAGATGGCGCCACTCGGCTACATAGCATTGACTGGCGAAAGCCACGTCAAACGTCACTTCCACCCAATGCTCTTAAAGGAGATTTTTTTATTATTTTTTTAAAATATATATATATTTTTTTTTTTTAATGCATTTTTGTGTAAATATGAGATCTGAGGTTTTTTTTGTACCCCATATCTCATATTTAAGAGGTCCTGTCATGCCTTTTTTTCTATTACAAGGGATGTTTATATTTCTTGTAATAGGAATAAAAGTCACCCAAATTTTTTTTTTAAAAGGACAGTGTCAAAATAAAAAATAAAAAGTAAAATACAGTCAGGTCCATAAATATTGGGCCATCGACACATATCTAATCTTTTTGGCTCTATACACCACCACAATGGATCTGAAATGAAACAAACAAGATGTGCTTTACTGCAGACTTTTAGCTTTAATTTAAGGGTATTTACATCCAAATCAGGTGAACGGTGTAGCAATTACAACAGTTTGTATATGTGCCTCCTACTTTTTAAGGGACCAAAAGTAATGGGACAGATTAACAATCATCCATTAAACTTTCACTTTTTAATACTTGGTTGCAAATCATTTGCAGTCAATTAAAGCCTGAAGTCTGGAATGCATAGACATCAACAGACGCTGGGTTTCATAAATGGGGATGCTCTGCCAGACTTCTACTGCAACTGTCTTAAGTTCCTGCTTGTTCTTGGGCATTTTCCCTTCAGCAAGTGAAATGCATGCTCAATTGGATTCAGGTCAGGTGATTGACTTGGCCATTGCATAATATTCCACTTCTTTCCCTTAAAAAACTCTTTGGTTGCTTTCGCAGTATGCTTCGGGGCATTGTCCATCTGCACTGTGAACCGCCGTCCAATGAGTTCTGAGGCATTTTGCTGAATATGCGCAGATAATATTGCCTAAAACACTTCAGAATTCATCCTGCTGCTTTTGTCAGCAGTCACATCATCAATAATTACAAGAGAACCAGTTCCATTGGCAGCCATACATGCCCACGCCATGACACTACCACCACCGTACTTCACTTCATGAGGTGGTATGCTTTGGATCATGAACAGTTCCTTCCCTTCTCCATACTCTTCTCTCCCCATCACTCTGGTACAAGTTGATTTTGGTCTCATCTGTCCATAAGATGTTGTTCCAGAACTGTGAAGGCTTTTTTAGATGTTGTTTGGCAAACTCTAATCTGGCCTTCCTGTTTTTGAGGCTCACCAATGGTTTACATCTTGTGGTGAACCCTCTGTATTCACTCTGGTGAAGTCTTCTCTTGATTGTTGACGTTGACACACATACACCTACCTCCTGGAGAGTGTTCTTGATCTGACCAACTGTTGTGAAGGGTGTTTTCTTCACCAGGGAAAGAATTCTTCTGTCATCCACCACAGTTGTTTTCCGTGGTCTTCCGGGTCTTTTGCTGTTGCCGAGCTCAGCAGTGCGTTCTTTCTTTTTAAGGATGTTCCAAACAGTTGATTTGGCCACACATAATGTTTTTGCCATCTCTCTGATGGGTTTGTTTTGTTTTTTCAGCCTAATGATGGCTTGCTTCACTGATAGTGACAGCTCTTTGGATCTCATATTGAGAGTTGACAGCAACAGATTCCAAATGCAAATAGCACACTTGAAATGAACTCTGGACCTTTTATCTGCTCCTTGTAAATAGGATAATGAGGGAATAACACACACCTGGCCATGGAACAGCTGTGCAGCCAACTGTCCCATTACATTTGGTCCCTTAAAAAGTGGGAGGCACATATACAAACTGTTGTAATTGCTACACTGTTCACCTGATTTGGAAGTAAATACCTTCAAATTAAAGCTGAAAGTCTGCAGTTAAAGCACATCTTGTTCGTTTCATTTCAAATCCATTGTGGTGGTGTATAGAGCCAAAAAGATTAGAATTGTGTCGATGTCCCAAATTAATGGACCTGACTGTAAATAAGAAAAAAAAAAATTTAAAATGCCCAATCCCGTCGAGCTCGTGAACGCATACGAGTAGCTGACCCTAAATGGTAAATATATCTTATCACATATCTAAAACAGTGAATAATATTCATCAATAATCCATCAATAATTAATCATAAAATCAATCAAGTGCATATTTAGTGAACTACAATAATATAGGGAAAAAATGTTTTTCCTTAATATAAAATGTTGGTGAATAAATTAAAATCATGCGTTTAACAAACGGACAGTCCCAGTATTTTCCTTAAAGAACTGGTTATCCGGATCCCACGTGCACAAATCCACATCCGTGATTGGAAAAATTCCACCAATTCGTGAGACACCATTCTAAAATGATGAACACTCACCAGAAACAAAATAAAAAGACGCCTTTGGTTTATGCCTGGGTTAACCACTCCACTCATATAAATATACCTGAAGATTTCCAAACGATATGCCAGTAATTACTCCATGCATCCCCACATTGGTTGATCTCAAGATCTCATAGAAAGCAAACAGCCATCATTGCACAACATAGTATGCTTTATTCCATCAATAAAATAGATGTAAAAAAATTTCACTCACAAACATAGTGCCTATAGACCGGCACTGAGTCTTTCCATTGATACATTTGGGGCTAACACGCGCCGTTCCCTCTACTGGGGCCGGCGTATGATCCAAGCCTCGATATGGTGCGGGTTGGGGCTGGAAGTGACGTCGGCATTACCCAGAAGCCTCTACGCGTTTCGCATCCAATCATGCATCTTCAGCTTCATGATTTTCAATTATTCACCAACATTTTATATTAAGGAAATAATTATTTTCCCTATATTATTGTAGTTCACTAAATATGCACTTGATTGATTTTATGATTTATTGATTATGGATTATTGAGGAATATTATTCACTGTTTTAGATATGTGGTAAGGTATATATACCATTTAGGGTCAGCGCAGTTATCCTTTTTACTGTAATATTGTTGACCTCACATTATTGGTGGGGAATCTATAACCGCAGCAGATCCGCTACTTAAAGACACATTTACACATTTTTATACATTTATATTTTTGGGCCGGTGACACACATTTCGCATATGAGTAGCGCCCGCATATGAAAACAGGTGTTCAAACAACACAAGTGAGATATCGCCACGATCGTTAGAACGAGAGAAATAATTCTAGCCCTAGACCTCCTCTGTAACTCAAAACTGGTAGCCTATAGAAATTTTTAAACGTCACCTATGGAGATTTTTAAGGGTAAAAGTTTGTCGCCATTCCACGAGCGGGCGCAATTTTGAAGCATGACATGTTGGGTATCAATTTTGTCCCCACAAATAGAGCTTTATTTTGGTGGTATTTGATTACCTCTACGGTTTTTATGACGCCCTCCCGCCAGGAGAGCTGCGCCGCCTGGCCGGCAATTGACAGCCGGTGGTCAGCAACCAGTTAATTCTTCAAAAAAGTTTATTTTTTTTTAAACAAAGTAAGACCGCTGTGCAAATACGATGTGACATAAAGTATTGCAACGACCGCCATTTTATTCTCTAGGGTGTTAGAAAAAAAGGTATAATGTTTGGGGGTTCTAATTTTCGAGCAACAAAAATAATAATAATTTTAACTTAACTAAACACAGAGTCTGAAATATAGGCCCAAGTGGTTAACATCAAGAACTTTTTTAAAAAAAATAACACATTTTTTTAAAACAAACGTTTACAAAAGTGCAACAATGAAGTATGTTAACCATGACAGTTACTCTGCTAAAAGTGACCTCTTGAAGTAGCCACTGTAATACTTTTGGTTATTTACACCATTACATCAAGTAAACTTGGATAGGAACATGAAAAATAAATAAAAATGTTTAAAAAAAATATATATATATAGTCCAGTTTTCTTTAGTTTTCTTTAGTTTCCACAATATACTGTAAACATGGGCAGCAGCACAGAATTGTGCCAAAAACATAAAAAAGAGCACTTTCAACAGACAGTCTCTAGTTGGCCATACATTTACAAAAAAACTAATTTTTATGAATGTATGGCATGATGGGTTTAGTAAAGTAGATGCCTTCGAATACAGAATACAGATTACAGTAAAAAATATTAGAGTAAATATTATAAGGAAATTACCTTAAACAACCCTTAACCACTGACACATGCAATATATTACATTATATTGCGAAAACGCAGTAGTTACCAAACAATCCAAAAAATACTGCAATTCTTAGTGAATTAAACTTTCACAACTGATATATCGAATGCGTTATTTTACTACATTTTATTTAAGCTCCATGCACACTGAAGCTCATAAACGGCCTTTTTTGGGAGTTTGGGCGTTTTTTTTAACAGCCCGTAAACTCCCCTCTATGTTATTCTATGTGTCCATGCACACATGGACGGTTTTGGATGTTTATCAGCAGTGGAGTTTATGGGCTGTTATCTGAATGCCATAAAATCGCGTTCAGGAGTCCTTTTTCTGACCACAAAAAACGCCAAACGCTCATAAAACGCTGATAAACATTGATAAACGCTCAAAAAACGTGGCTCACCAATGTTTTTGATCCATAAAAAAAAAAAACAACGAAAAACACTCACGCAGAAAAATGCTAAAAAACTATAATAAACGCTATATCAAAAACGTTAAAAAACTTTGAAAGACTCACTGCAAAGCTACTGTTGTTTCTATAAAGTTATTTTAACGTCCAGTGTGAATGGAGCCTTAGTGAATTGACCCCAATTTTATGCATTATAATGCAGGTATTACTATAAAATGTAAAAACACATGATACTGTGCCATCGCCTACCTTGACGCAGTATATAGCAGTAGAATAAAGGAGGATAGTAGTGATAATACAATACATAAATTGTTCCAATTATGAGTACACACAACCATAGCTACCAAATGTCCCTAATTTCGAGGGACTGTCCCTTATTTGGAACAAACTCCCTTTGTCCCTCCTTGATCCTCCTTTGTCCCTTATTTTGCTCTGATATATATAGTCCTTTATAAAATGCACTACTTGCCTATCAAAAGTGTTTTACAGTGTTAACGTTTCATCCGTTTTCTAAATAGCTGCATTTGTAAATTTCAAAAGCCAATATAAAGTAATAGTAGTCATAAAAAAAGCACTTGTGGGACCAGGCCCCTTTTTGCGATTCGGCACTGCGTCGCTTTAACTGACAATTGCGCGGTCGTGCGACGTGGCTCCTTTTTTCCCCCACAAATAGAGCTTTCTTTTGGTGGTATTTGATCGCCCCTGCGGTTTTTATTTTTTGCGCTATAAACAAAAATAGAGCGACAATTTTGAAAACAATGCAATGTTTTTTGCTTTTTGCTATAATAAATATCCCCAAAAAATATATAAAAAAACATTTTTTTTCCTCAGTTTAGACCGATACGTATTCTTCTACATATTTTTGGTAAAAAAAATCGCAATTAGCGATTATTGATTGGTTTGCGCAAAAGTTATATCGTTTACAAAATAGGGGATAGTTTTAGAGCATTTTTATTATTTTTTTTTTTTTTTTTTACTAGTAATGGCGGCGATCAGCGATTTTTATTGTGACTGCGACATTATGGCGGACACATCGGACATTTTTGACACATTTTTGGGACCACTGTCATTTATACAGCAATCAATGCTGTTTAAATGCATTGATTCCTGTATAAATGACAGTTGTAGTGAAAGAGTTAACCTCTAGGGGGAGGGGTTATTGGCTGTGAAGTGTGTGTTTTTTTTACATTAGGGGCGGGGCTGACGTCTGATGTCATTGATCGGCTTTCCCGATGACCGGGAACAGCCAATCAATGACAGGCAGAGTAGGAAGCGCGGGGAGAGGTTTGTTTACACAGACCTCTCCCCGTTCTTCAGCTCCGTGACCCGATCGCGGGACACCAGCGGCGATCGGGTCGGCTGGTCCCGCGGCCGGGGTCACGAAGCTCCCGACCGGGTCACGAGCGCGCCGCTGGCGGCGAGCGCGGCCCATGGGCAGGCAATTAAAGGGCCACGTACAGGTACGTGATTTTGCCTGCCCGTGCCATTTTGCTGCAGTATATCTGCGTTAGGCGGTCGGGAAGCGGTTAACCACTTCAACCCCGGAAGAATTTACCCCCTTCCTGACCAGACCACTTTTTGCGATTCGGCACTGCGTCGCTTTAACTGACAATTGTGCGGTCGTGTGATGTGGCTCCAAAACAAAATTGCCATCATTTTTTTCCCACAAATAGAGCTTTCTTTTGGCGATTATTGATCACCTCTGCGGTTTTTATTTTTTTTGCGTTATAAACAAAAAAAGAGCGACAATTTTGAAAAAAGCGCATTATTTTTAACTTTTTGCTATAATAAATATGCCCAAAAAATAAATAAAAAAATATTTTTTTTTTCCTCAGTTTAGGCCGATACATATTCTTCTACATATTTTTGGTAAAAAAAAAAAAAAACGCAATAAGCGATTATTGATTGGTTTGCGCAAAAGTTATAGCGTTTACAAAATAGGGGATAGTTTTATTGCATTTTTATTAATATTTTTTTTTTACTAGTAATGGCGGCAATCAGCGATTTTTATTGTGACTGCGACATTATGGCGGACACATCGGACATTTTTGACACATTTTTGGGACCATTGTCATTTATACAGCAATCAGTGCTATACAAATGCACTGATTCCTGTGTAAATGACACTGGCAGTGAAGGGGTTACCCAGAGGGTGGCAGTGTAGGGGTTAAGTGTGTCCTAGGGGCGTGTTGCTAACTGTGGGGGGGGCATGGCTGTGTTTTACTGATCACTGATCTCTGCTCCAACCACAGGGATCAGAGATCGGTGTCACTTGTTGCTAGGCAGAATGGGGAGATGCTGTTTACATCGGCATCTCCCCGTTCTTCCTCCGGTGAGATGATTGCGGGTATCCCAGCGAGTGCACGGCGGAAAATTCAAAGGGAGGTACCTGTACGCCCTTATGCCTGTCCGTGCCATTCTGCTGACGTACATCGTTGTGCACCGGTCAGGAAGCGGTTAAACAGCTGAAGTCAAAAACAGCAGCTGTAAAAATGTCCAGTGTGCAAGAGGCCTAAGAGAGCAGGCCCTAACCAAACAAGCTTACAATGGAGAAACATAGCAAAATGAAAACAACAAACATACTGGGCCTTAAAATATGTCAGCTAGTTAGAATTTTTGAAAGTAATAGTCCATCCTAAAGCGTAACTTTACTCTTTCAATTAATGTTAATTATTTTTAATCCTTATGCTGCTAGCCTTTGTAAATAGATAGGAAGGTATATTATATTTACTTGTTTTAGGCTCCGGTTCCACTTGTGCAACTTGGGACTGCAAAGTCGCTTGACAAGTCGTCCCCAATGAATTCCAATGTTCACCGTTCATATTTGTGCGACCCTGTAGTCCCTGCACTACTTTGGTCCGACTTTGATGCGACTTGAGGTCCATAGACCTCAAGAATACACAGACATGGCTTCAAAACACATCAAAATTGTGGCAAAAATCGCAGCAAAATCGCACAACTTTCAGGTCACAATAGTGGAAACCTAGGCTTAAGCTTTTTTTTTAACATTTCTTCAGTTGCTTCCTGGTTCCTGGCCTAGTCCAAAATGTGGTCTTACATCCAAGGAGGCTTAATGGGCGTTTTTTTTCTTTGATCTGAAGGGGGGGGCTTTCTCGGCTAAGCACATCTCCAGTAGATGGTCTCCAGTAGGTAAATGCTACATGAATCATCTGCCCCTACTCAAGATGGTCACGTCTAGAAATGCTAGGGGGGGGGGGGGGGTGTTTTTCAAAGTGGTTACTCAACAAAATAAAGCATTGAGACATGGATGGATGGGTCAGTTTGCTTTGAATATTAAAAATTAATTAAATAGTGATTTCAGTTAGTGGTGCTCAGATACAGATAAAGTGGAAGCTCACTCAAATACTATCCATACTTAAAGAGCCACTAAAGCCTCTTAAAAAAATGTAAATACACCCTGCAAGACAAAGGCATAATGAGCTAGTATGCATAGCTTTCAGGCTTTCATAGCTTTCAGGCGCTTTCACGCTAAGACAGCGCCTAAAAAGCTCACGAAAACTTATTTCCATTAAAATCAATGAACGCTTTCACACTAGGGCAGTGTGCTGGCAGGGCTGTGAAAAACCCCCCTCCCCATTGAAATGAATGGAAAGCTCTTCAAAAGCGACTGAAATCCTCTTCAAAAGCGCTCAGTGTTTTTACTGGCAGTTTAGAAGCGCTTCAGTGTGAAAGTGGCCTAATGGTGCAAGCACATTGGGGAGATACATGCCTTGTGTATGAGAAGGCTAGCTGTAGGTTGTACTATATTCACTGCTAATGATCACAAAGGAGGACAAGTTGACCATCTACACTTCTCAATACCCCTTCCATCCAGCTATGTACATGCTGACATACCATTATAGGGGCTTAGACAATGATCTATATTCTATTTTGGAAATGGTTTCCGTAGACCAATTATGTCCACTGAGAAAGGATACGCTAGAGGGAAGATGTAGATATCCCTGCAAGACCAATCTGAGAAAGGGTTTTTTAGCTATGGGCTTGCAACATTCGCTTCACATCCAGCCTTAATGTACAAAATATTACCTCTGTCTACATGACGAAGCTGACTGCGAAACACGTTGGATTAAAACAACCCTACTTTGCTTACTGAATAAGCCCTATGCAGTAGCTGCTATATAAGGCCCCTTTCACACGAGGCGGACTCCGCTTGCACGGAGTCCGCCTCTGTCCACCGGCTCAGCGGGAGATCTCTCCGTTGATCTCCGCTGAGCCGGCGGATGACAGGTCCCTCTCTGCTCAATGAGCGGGGAGGGGCTTGTCAATCGCCGCTGGTCTCTATGGAGAGGTCGGATGAAAACGGACAGCGTGTCCGTTTTCATCAGATCTCACCCGATCCGATCCGCCAGCGACGGATCTGGACGTAGAGCCATCCGTCTGCTTTTGGCAGATCGGACCGGGTCGGATGTCAGCAGACATGTCACCGTGGACATCCGTCGCTCCATAGACCAGCATGGAGCACCCGTTCAGGTCCGCCGTCAAAACTGACAGGCGGATCTGAACGGTCCATTCGTGTGAAAGGGGCCTTAGAGTTGAGTTATGGAAGAGAACTATTATGTCCTGTGGCATTTAAAAATGGTAAAGGATCACCTATCCATCCAACAAATCTGTATATTTAGTTTTTATCTATCTATCTATCTATCTATCTATCTATCTATCTATCTATCTATCTATCTATCTATCTATATACTATCATTCGTATCTATCATTCAGAAGACATACAAATACTCTGTGACTCATTAGTGAAGGTCCTCAGTGCTGAGGGCTCATACATATTACAGATTCCACTGAACCTCTGGAAATCCCTAATCAATTACAGTTCAGTTATTAAAGACACACATTTTGAATTCCTATTTTATCCAAGTATCAATGTAATGCAGTGTATCTCACTTTGAAGAAGCTGATGGCCACATGTGAAACCCCCACAAAGCTGACAGTTTGACCATAATCGGACCATATATCTGGTATTATAACCACACTTATTGTCTGTTAAAACCACTAGAAAAAAAAAATAATTTTATATATCACAGCCCCTTTAATTATAACATGCACCCCTCCCCGTTTCATTAAAAGAAAAAAAATCTAGCACATCCAATTAATTATGACACTCAAATCCCCAATTAATTATCAGACATCAAATTTCCTTATGTACATCACAACCAACACTCATGCAAGATGATTTATTATTAGACTTTAGCACATTATCCATGTTCATATCCCCAGCCATTCCAATTCTACTTGCTCCTTTCTGCTTACCGTTCTGAAATGAATGTCGAAACAAACACTTCAATGTAGTGTTTTTTTGCAGTGCAAAGAATCAGAGGCGTTCTTAGAAAGGTATGTTTTGTATCAACACATTGCACACAGACATATACAGGGGTGTAACAAGAAATTGAATGGCCCCATAACAAGATTTTTTGGGACACCAACAGCATGTGGTGCAGAACCCACCAGTCATGATTTATATTCTGGAACCAAGGGGTTAGGTAAAAAAGGCAATGGTCAGTAGGTAGAAAAAAATGCTCCAGTGTTAGTGGTCAGTAGGAAGTACAAATGCCCCATGTCAGTGGTCAGTAGGAGAAAAAAAATCCTGGCAATCAGTGGGAGCCGGGAGGAGAGGAAAACTGATCCCATATTGATGATCAGTTGGAGGAAAAATGCCTTGGCATCAGTGTTTAAAGGAGCTCTGTTGGCAATGGTCAGTAAAAATTCCCTAGTTTAAGTGGTCAGTGGTAGGATAAAAGTCAGTGGTTATGAGGAGGAATAAAATGTCTCATCAGTGGTCAATCAAGGGAAAAATTGCCCTGGCATCAGTTGTCAGTGGTGGGGATTTCTCTTCAGTCATCAGTAAAAGAAAAAAAAATGCCCTGGTATCAGTGGTCAGTATGGGGAAAAAATTGCATCATCATTGGTTAGTAAGAGGAAAAAATACCCTGGCATGAGGGTCAGTAAAAGGAATAAATGTCCTGATGTTATTGGTTTGTAGTACGACGGAATGTCCCAACATTGGTGTCAGTGGGAGGAAAAATAATAGAGATGCGACAGGGGGCTCTGTAGGAACATAAAGTGGACTTTTTTTAAATTATTTTTCCTATTAATAGAATTTTAAATATCTTTAACTTTGATATTATTTATTTTCTGGCTAGCTGATTGTCTAGCTTAGAAAGTCTTATCTACGTTAGACAATCAGCTGCTGCCTGCTATTTACCAACAACCAGTGACGGCTGGTGCTCAATATTTTGGGGAGGGGGGCGGAAAACTAATATTACCCATGCGTGGGAGACAGATGGAGGGGGATCAGCACCAGCAACCCCCCACCACCACGTGGGAGACGGATAGTGGTAATCATCGAAACCACCCCCGCTCCTAAGACTCCCTGGCCAATCGGGGCTTCCTGATATTAATTTGCTATTGTCACACAAGTGCTCTGCCCCCCCGAGCCCACCCTTTTTTGAAGCCAATTAGAGCCCCATGCTCTAACCATGTGCTTAAAAAAAAAAAAACATTGAAATCCATCCGGCTGGCGCCCCGCATGTAGATTAGGGGGCCAGACGCTGGATGGGGGGGCGGCGCCACCTGCCACTGCTGATAACGGTTGCTCTCTACAGCGGAATTTGTCAGCTGTCTTTACCTTCCTGAAACCACTGTCGGTCTTTCTTAGACAGTCATACCTAGTATTCATTAACACAACAAACAAATGGCCCCTGCCCCTACCTTTAACTGGCCTTCGCAGCAAGGAGCACATGGAGGGGCAATGCATGTAAAACAAAACCAAAGAAAAAACCCAGCTCAACTCGCCAGTCAGCCTGCTACCAACCGAATTAACTTGGCTAACAGTTTGCGTTAAAAACAGGGGTTTAGTTAGCACACATTTGCAAATGCATGCATAAGCTGCGTAGGCCGCGACAAGGCACCCCATTATTATCTGCTATATTTATAACATACTCAGCAGAGCAGCGCCATACCCACTCTCTTCTATTTTTCAGATCTATTTATATTAGTGATTATATGTGATTGATGCTTTTTAGTGCGGATGCCTTTCCTTCCATTTTAAGCACTATGTGAGTAGCCGTGGGCACTATGTGGGACTCTGCAGCAAGCTAAGGTGTGCACTGGGGGCTGTGGGGCACGCCTGAGGGTCACTATAAGGGGCTGGGGATTCTGCCAAAGGCTTTGAGGGGAACTGTGGGGGTAAGGGGAGGGACGGGTCTGCTGTGTCTGGCAGAGGGCATTGTGATCAGAAGGGGAGACTGGGAAGCAATGTGGAGGGTTGCAGGGGGTAGAAGGAGTGGAACTTGTAATGAACAGTGCAAAAACCACACAAGCACTTATGCCACGTACACATGATCTGACTTTCCGGTGGACCAGAGTCCGTCGGACAATTCGATCGTGTGTGGGCTCCAGCGGGCTTTTTCTTCCCAAAAGTCTGGCGGACCTAGAAATAATACTTTCTTCAAATCTTTCCAACGGACTCGAGTCCGGTAGGAAAATCCGGTCGTCTGTGTGCTAGTCCGACGGACTAAAAACGACACTAGGGCAGCTATTGGCTACTGGCTATGAACTTCCTTATTCTACATCATCCTGTTCAAATCCGTCTGACTTTTGGAGTGATCGTGTGTGGCCAAGTCCATTCGTTTAAAAGTCCGGCGGACCTCAGCTGCAAAGTCCATCGGATTGTCCGCCGGACCAAGTCCGGCGAAAAGTCTGGTCGTGTGTACACGGCATTACTGTTCCGAGCTGCTGTTAGTACGGGTACCCCACGGCACCAGGGAAGGCATTGATCTACTAACCTTCCTGTGATGTCTGATGGAGCAGCGTGGCATGGGGTATGTGGAAAATAGTGGCTTGTCTATTCTGTGCTAAATATATTAGAAATACTCAATATATGTTATTACATTTTAACATCACAGTGTTTTTTAAATGTACCTTTTGCTTACTAGCGCATGCGCAGTATATGCTACATTTAAGGTATGCTTCTTGCGATTACTATTAACATTGCCAGTGTGCTTATTTCAAACCCTCAACTGGTTTGTGTTATGGCTGGTCTTGTGTGCCAACTGCAAATCTAAAAAAGATGGCACAGCCCAGAGGATAGGAGGGTTTAGTTCTGCTTTTAATTGACTCTGAGCCTTCTTGCGGTGTACATTTCACACATATGCCATAGTTCTTGTACCCACAAAATACTCTCAAACTACTGTGCCACTAGCATGAGTTTCACGCATACGCAGATTTGGGACAAGATGTGGGCAGGAGGGACGGCTGACAAGGCTGACAAGAATAGTGAAAGTGTCATCACTGCTAACCCTAACCCTAAGTAAAAGGGGCGGGCACAGTATGGCATCAGTGCCCTGGGAAAAATATGCTTTTCCGCACACAAAAAACAAACATACAAGACTTTGCCTGAGCCTACCTAACAGAAAAATTAGACTGTTCATACACTAAACACCTTGGTCAGGTCTATACAAGGTTTAGCACAGCAATATACAGTGCAATGGTCAGGATTCTATATCGTATAATACGGTGTATGATTTACAGGGATCAGTAGTATGTAACATACAACACAGCATGTAAAGTACTGTGGTCAGTAGCAGTTTAAGACCCCCCTCTGTCTCCATGATTGGGGCTTCTCCTCTCTACATCATTGGTGTGCAGTGGCAGTTAGGGTTAAAGTGTAAGTAAACCCTCCTGTCGTTTTCAGCCAAGGAAGCTGCCATCTTTGCCTCTGTTTAATCTTCAACTGCCATGATGCTGCACATGTGATCAGTTTAGACACCAGCCATTGGATGGCTTGACAGTTTGGTTGAGAGCACAAGCAATGGTAGTGTTACATTTCAGGTACATGCCGTAAATGAAACTGTTTTATGGATGGGTATACTTCTGCTTTAACTCACAACAATCATTAATAGTCAGTGGCAATAGAAAGTTCCTCCCCATCATAGGTGGTTAACGGCAGTAAATAGGCCTCCTCCACAATCATTTGTGGTCTATTACAGTTAAACAAACCCCCCCCCCCCCCCAGTCATTGCTGGTCAGTTGCAGTGTACCCCCACCCATTATTAGTACTATGGATGCTGAATTCTGGACTCAGGAGCACACCCGCAAGGTAACCCCCGGGAGAGCGCTTCTCCTAGGGGGTTATCTGATGTGGGGAGGAGCAGAGAGAGCTGCCAATGGACCCCAGAAGAGCAGGATCGGGGCCACTCTATGCAAAACGAGCTGCACAGTGGAGGTAAGTATGATATGTTATTTATTTTTTTTAATTTACCTTTAGTGTCACTTTAAGATCACTGACAGGAAAAGTGAATAACCCTGATTAGCTTGTTACAATGGCACTTGAAAGTCAGTGGGATATATTAGGCAGCAAGCAAACAAGTTGTCCCTAAAGTAGATTTTTTGATCGCAGTTTGCTGTGTATGGGGCTGGACCAGGGAGCAATGAAAGAAAATGGCCGGGTCTGATGAATCGCATTTTCTCTTACATCATGTGTATGGCCAGGTGTGTGTGCGTCACTTACCTGGTGAAGAGATGGCACCAGAATACAGTAAGCCGTTGAAGGCAAGTGTGATGAAAAGAAGGCAAGCCGGAGGAGGCAGTGTGATGCTTTGGGCAATGTTCTGCTGCAAAACCTTGGCTCCTGCCATTCATGTGGATGCTACTTTGACACATACCACCTACCTAAACATTGTTGCTGACCAAGTACACCAATTAATGTAAACGGTATTCCCTGATGTTATGGTAAGATGGGGAATTGCGACAATCAAACTATTATGTTGTTATCCTCTATATTTATATTTACTATATAACAATAATATTTCTCATACTCATCTGACATAACCTAGAACTGGCCGAACCCCCAAAGGGATCTGAAATTGACAGTAGCAGTAAAAATAAGCCCGTTACAATTAGGGCTCAGAGGATAACAACATAATAGTTTGATTGGCGCAATTCCCCATTTTACCATAATCTCAACCAGTAATTGTACAATTAGTACTTTTATTTTCTGGATTGCAGCCTTCATAAATAAACTTAATATAGGAGCTGGCGCCGGTACCCCTCTTGCAATTTTATACGGTATTCCCTGATGGTAGTGGCCTCTTTCAGAAGGATAATGCGCCCTGCCACATTACAAAAATGGTTCAAGAATGGGTTTAGGAACACAACGATTTGAGGTGTTGACGTGGTCTCCAAATTCTCCAGAACTCAACCCATCAAGTATCTGTAGGATGTGCTGGAAAAACAAGTCGATCCATAGAGGCCCCACCTCACAACTTACATGACCTAAAATATCTGCCACTGACGGCTTAGTGCTAAATATCACAGCATACCTTCAGAGGTCTAGTGGCGTCCATGCCCTAAAAGGGCTGTTTTAGTGGCAACAGGGACACCTACTTAGTATTAGGTCAATGTTATGGCTGATTGATAGATTTTAGAGAAATCTGTGTCCCTCTAGGGCAGTAAAGCTAGCAGTAGCTTACATAAAAAAAATATGGATTGTAGCCACTTGTTTTTCCCTTTCTAGGTCACTTCTGATTATTATGGATTCATCCAGTTAAAGAAATGTAGGAGAAGGAGCTGGTGCTGTTGTCAAGAGGAATTACGGGTGTTTTTGCATTTCAAGCACATTACACCATCACCTCTTGTTTGGTAAATTGTACACATATGGAACATTGGTTTTGTATTTGAAAAATTTTTACATGAGAAAGATGAAAAAGGCTAACATCATTCTCATTTGCCTAGTACTTAATGACTAAACACAGCCCAGTGTAGGGATTATGGATGCCAGCTTCTTTTATTAGATGGATCAGGGTGCTGCCTAAAGCCCCATACACACGGTCGGATTTTCGCATGGATTCTGTCCGATTGGACAATGTTGTCGAAAAATCCGACCGTGTGTATGCACCATCGGACAGTGTACGTCGGATTGTCCGACGGACAAAGTCCTATCTCCTGCTGGATAGATTTTTGGACAACAAGGTCCGATCACACCAAATCCGATCGTGTGTATGGTAGTCCGACGGACAAAGTGCTACGCATGCTCAGATCACATTACAAGACCAAAGCTATTGGCTACTAGCCTCTACGAAGTCCCGTCGTAGGCAACAAACGTCACCACGTTCAGAATGATCGGATTTTCCGACAACTTTGTCCGACCGTGTGTACGCAAAACCAACATCGGACAAAGTAGGACGGACATGATCCGACAGACCTGGTCCTCGGATAATCCGCGCGTGTGTATGGGGCTTAAGGCTGGCTTAAAACTAACCAGTGGCCAAGCTATTGACATTCAAATATTTATAAAATTGCGAATAACCATTAAAAATAACCATTAAAAATAACCATTACCTAAAATCCCAAAATGTTCGGCACCACCCTAACATCTCAGACGATCAAAGGGATCAAAGGTACTATAGACTCCATAACCTGGCACTACCTCTGTTGTATTAAAGTCATATATGACAATCCCTTCTGTATGATCTTGCTACACCTTGGGGTTAATTTACTAAAACTGGAGAGTGCAAAATCTGGTGCAGCTGTGCATGGTAGCCAATCAGCTTCTAACTTCAGCTTGTGCAATTAAAGTGGTTGTCAAGGCAGAAGGATCCGTATTGATCCGCCCCGTGAAGATCCGCTGCTCAGCGGGGATCGCTCAGCTGATCCCCGCTGAGCCGGCGGATGACAGGGCGGTCCCTGCACACTGTGCAGGGACCGCCCTGTCAGATCTCCGCTCTCCCCTATGGGGGATCAGATGAACACGGACCGTCTGTCCGTGTTCATCCGATCTGCAGACGGATGGAAAAATAGGGTTTTCCTCCGTCTGCAGAATCGGACAATAGCGGAGGCGGACGATATCGGGTGTCAGCGGATGCTCATCCGCTGACACCCGCTATCCCATAGGGGTACATGTATGTCCATTTTTCATCCGAAAACGGATGGATGAAAAACGGACATACGGTCCGCATGTGTGAAAGGGGCCTAATGCATTCTATGCATTAAGATAAAAAGCCTTCTGTGTGCCGCAGACACCCTCACCCCCTAATACTTACCTGAATTCTCTCTAGGTCTAGCGATGTTGCAGGAGTTTCTCGGCTGCCCGGGACCCCCCTCCTTGTTGGCTGAGACAGCAGCGTGGCACCATTGGCTCCCGCTTTCACTGAAGAGGGGATAATTTATTTGAGGTAAGCCAATGAGGGGAGTTGCAGTAGTCCAGGCGAGAGATAACCAGGGAGTGAATCAGAAGCTTTGTGGTCTCACTGGTTAGGAAGGGAAGTAGTTTGGAGATGTTTCGGAGGTTTAGATGGCAAGCTTTGGAAAGCGATTGGATGTGGGGCCGAAAGGAGAGTTCAGAGTCCAGGATAACACCTAGCACCCTGGCATGTGGAGATGGGTGGATGGTTGTGACGTTGCAATTGAAAGAGAAGTCAGGGGAAGAGGCACTTAGGGGAGGAAATATTATGAGCTCGGTTTTGGACAAGTTGAGTTTGAGGAAGTGGTGTGACATGAAGATATGTCTGCTAGTTAGCTACCCAGGGCCGCTGATAGGGCAGTACAACTGGCCCTGTTGTACCGGGCCTGGGCCTATCAGCTTGGCACAGGGGCCCGGCAGCTTTATAGTTCAGTTCTGCCAATTAAAAAAATGTTGCTTACTAAACTACACCCCCCTTCCTACTTGCTTAGGGGGGTGTATAATTAAAATTTCCTGGGTCCCATCAGGTCTACAGAGGTGCCCAGGAGGTGAGAGCAGAGGAGGGACCCAATGCAGCGCCGCAAATTGCTCTGCTCATTTGTAGTATGCCCACTGCCTCTCCTGGTGGAATGATCTCATTAAAAATGCTCCGCTCTGCTCCCTCAGCCAGGTGCCGAGACTGAGGTGAGACGGCGGACAGGGAGCAGCAAGTCTAATCGCGGCGGGTGGCGTGGCTGCACTGTGAGTGACACAAATATCTCTCCACAGAATCCTCCCTTAATGATAATCAGAATTATGATAGCCACACAGCACAGTAGGTGCATTTTGTGGTGGCATCAAGGGTGGAGTCAAACAGGGGGCCCCATCAGGTAGGCTGTACGGGGCCCCACGTTTTCTAACAGTGGCCCTGTAGCTACCAGTGCATTTTACAAGCTGATGGTCCAGCAGCATCAGATTGGTATACTTTTCAGAGTACAGGATAATGATAGGAGTTTTTCCATAACACATTACCTCAAGTAATCAACGCTATTACATAACGGCTGACTTTAAAATAGGATGTTTTTCTGTAACATGTCTTTATAATCATTACAAAGACATAGAGTACTATAAGCACATTTGGTGTGAACCGAAGGCACAGAATTTGGAATATGTTATGACGATAGTTACAAACACATAGTGTAATAAAAGCACATTTGTTGTGAACCAAAGGAACATAATGTTTTATGTAATGGGCTCATTCACACAGGTACAGCGTCAAGAGCACTTTCATTACTTATCTGTCATAACACTGAGCTGCATTGTAGGCACGCCAGGTAATACTAAGACCCCTTTCACACTGAGGCATTTTTCAGGCGCTTTAGCGCTAAAAATAGTGCCTGTAAAGCGCCTGAAAAGAGCTTCATCTGCAATCCCAGTGTGAAAGCTGAGTGCTTTCACACTGGGGCGCTGCGCTGGCAGGACGTCAAAAAAAGTCCTGCAAGCAGCTTCTTTGCAGCACTTTAGGAGCGGTGAATACACCGCTCCTAAAGCACCCTTGCCCATTGAAATCAATGTGCAGCACCGCTGAAGTGCCTGCACAGTGCACAGCACCCAAAAAGCACTGCAAAAACGGCGGTAAAGCGCTGCTAAAACTAGTGGCGCTTCACCGCCAACACCCGGGCGCTGCCAGTGTGAAAGGACTCTAAGGCTCGGTTCACACCTAGGCATTTTGTACATGCAACTGACCCGCAACTGACCAGTGTGAAGACCTCCATAGGATTTAATGGTCATGCAATTATCTTCTGCTTTTATTAATCCAAAAATGGAAGAAAAACTGATCAGTGTGAAAGCAGCCTTAAACATTTTTCGTGCAGCAGCAGTTATTTTAAGGGTAAATTGGGTTTTCAGTGAGTCCATGTCATTTTTAAGCAGCAGTCATCTTGTTCAGCTCATAAAACTACTTGTTCCTTTAAAATTCATCCCATATGATCCCCCAATTTTTAGCATATATTTATATACAGTGAGTCTTTGATCCCTGCTGATTTTGTATGTTTGCCCACTGACAAAGAAATGATCAGTCTATAATTTTAATGGTAGGTTTATTTTAACAGTGAGAGACAGAATAACAACAAAAAAATCCAGAAAAACACATTTCAAAAAAGTTATAAATTGATTTGCATTTTAATGAGTGAAATAAGTATTGAGCCCTTCGCAAAACTTGACTTAGCACTTAGTGGCAAAACCCTTGTTGGCAATCACAGAGGTCAGACGGTTCTTGTAGTTGGCCACCAGGTTTGCACACATCTCAGGAGAAATTTTGTCCCACTCCTCTATGCAGATCCTCTCCAAGTAATTAAAGTGGAGTTCCACCCAAAACTGGAACTTCTGCTTTAAGTACCTCTTACCCCCTTTTTTTGGGGGGGTACCTGGTTTTGACAGGTACACAGCTCCCACTTCTTCTCTGGGAGGGGCCGCCAAGGGGAGAGGAGGAGTCAGCCTAGGCAGCCCCTCCCTCCCTGCAATCTTCTGGGACACAGATTGCACGGCCATCCACGGCGCGCAGCGCGACTCGTGCATGCGCAGTGCGCATCCGGCTGTGAAGTCAGGTGCTTACAGCAGTAATGCCAGCACCGCGGACAGACGGGGGAGAGGAGCAAGGCTTCGGGCGCCCGCATTGCTGGACTGTGGGACACGTGAGTGCCTGTTTATTAAAAGTCAGCAGCTACACTTTTTGTAGCTGCTGACTTAATAAGCACAGAACCGCGTGGAACTCCGCTTTAAGGTTTCAAGGCTTTGGTAACTCAAACCTTCAGCCTCCTCCACATATTTTCTATGGGATTAAAGCGGTTCTGCACTCATTTCATTTAGTAAATCTCTTTGCCTTCCAAATCAGGCAAAGAGTACTAAATGAAATGTTTTTTTTTTTTTTTTTTTTTTTTTACTTACCTTGTAATTGAAGACTTCCGGTCTTCTCCCTCTGCGGCGGCGGGCGGGGTCTTGCGTCGATCGTCGTCACGCCGCACTGTCTCCTGGGATCTGGTGTCATTGATCCCAGGAGCCAGTGCGGGCATCTTCCGAAATCTCGCGAGATTTCGGCCACATCTTCCGAAATCTCCCGAGATTTCGGCCGCATCTGCCGAAATCTCGTGAGATCTCGGCAGATGAGCCGTTACTGCGCACGCGCGAGTAACGGCAGTGCATGCTGGGCCATCTAAAGTCCCTGTGGGTGTTTCACATGCCCACAGGCAAGATGGCCCCCAGCACTAAAGAAGAAGACGAGGAACTTCATCGGACGAAAACCGGCGGCGATCGAGATGGAAGATGGAACAGGTGAGTCCCCTAATAAAGGTAAGCACACTTTATATTACATCCTAAAAAAAAAAAAATTTTTTCAGAGTGCAGAACCGCTTTAAGGTCTGGAGACTGGCAAGGCCACTCCAGGACCTTAATGTGCTTCTACTTGATCCACTCTTTTGTTGTCTTGGCCGTGTGTTTTGGGTTATTGTCATACTGGAATACCCATCCACGACCCATTTTCATAGCCCTAGCTGAGGGAAGGAGGTTCTCACCCAAGATTTGACGATACATGGCCCCATCCATCGTCCCTTTGATGCAGTGAAGTTGTCCTGTCACCTTAGCAGAAAAACACCCCAAAGCATAATGTTTCTACCTGCATGTTTGACGGTGAGGATGGTGTTCTTGGGGTCATAGGAAGTATTCCTCCTCCTCCAAACACGGCGAGTTGAGTTAATGCCAAAGAGCTTGATTTTGGTCTCATCTGACCACAACACTTTCAACCAGTTCTCCTCTAAATCATTCACATGTTCATTAGCAGACTTCAGACGGGCCTGTACATGTGCTTTCTTGAGCAGCGGGACTTTGCGGGCACTGCAAGATTTCAGTCCTTCACAACCTAGTGTGTTTCCAATTATTTTCTTGGTGACTATGGTCCCAGCTGCCTTGAGATCATTGACAAGATACTCCCGTGTAGTTCTGGGCTGATTCCTCACCATTCTCATGATCATTGAAACTCCACAAGGTGAGATTTTGCGTGGAGCCCCAGACCGAGGGAGACTTTGTGTTTTTTCCATTTGCGAATAATCACACCAACTGTTGTCACCCTCTCACCAAGCTACTTTGCAATGGTCTTGTAGCCCATTCCTGCCTTGTGTGGGTCTACAATCTTGTCCCTGACGTCCTTGGACAGCTCTTTGGTCTTGGCCATGGTGGAGAGATTGGAATCTGATTGATTGGTGGCTTCTGTGGACAGGTGTCTTTTATACAACACCCACCTTTCACTATGGCATACTTTGGCATTTGACATTTAGTCCACAGGAAACTGTCTCTACCATAAAAGAGGCCAGTTGGTTGTGTCTGCTTTCCAGTATGTGGACAATATCATATATTTTACAAATATTTGTGGATTACGTATAAATGAATGAATAAAGTTGAAATAAAAAAATACATTATATACACTATCTCCCAAAAGTGAGAACACCCATCACATTTTTGAAATATTTTATTATATCTTTTAATGTGGCAACAATGAAGTAATGACACTTACAATGTAAAGTAGTGAGTGTACAGCTTGTATAACAGTGTAAATTTGCTGTCCCCTCAAAATAACTCAACACACAGCCATTAATGTCTAAACCGCTGGCAACAAAAGTGAGTACACCACTAAGTGAAAATTTCTAAATTGTGCCCAAAGTGTCAATATTCTGTGTGGTCGCCATTATTTTCCAGCACGGCCTTAACCCTCTTGGGCATGGAATGGAGTTCAACAGAGCTTCACATGTTGCCATTGGAGTCCTCTTCCACTCCTCCATGACGACATCACAGAGCTGGTGTTAGAGACATTCTATGGTGTTAGAGACCTTGCGCTCCTCCACCTTCTGTTTGAGGATGCCCCACAGATGCTCAATAGGGTTTATGTCTGAAGACATGCTTTGCCAGTCCATCACCTTTATCCTCAGCTTCTTTAGCAAGGCAGTGGTCGTCTTGGAGGTGTGTTTGGGGTCGGTATCATGTTGGAATACTCCCCTTGCGGCCCAGTCCCTGGTTGCCGTCTCACACCTGACACCATCTGAACCAAATAAATGTATCTTGGTCTCATCAGACCACAGGACATGGTTCCAGTAATCCATGTCCTTAGTCTGCTTGTCTTCAGCAAACTGTTTGCAGGCTTTCTTGTGCATCATCTTTATTATTATTATTATTATTAAAGATTTATGTAGCTCCAACAGTTTACGCAGGGCTTTACAATGTAGAGGGGGGACAGCACACTTAGGCTGCTTTCACACTGGGGCGGTTTGCAGGCGTTATTGCGCTAAGAATAGCGCCTGCAAACCGACCCGAAACAGCTGTTGCTGTTCCTTCAGTGTGAAAGCCCGAGGGCTTTCACACTGAAGCGGTGCGCTTGCAGGACGCTCAAAAATGTCCTGCAAGCCGCATCTTTGGCTCGCTGTAGGAGCAGTATATTTACCGCTCCTATAGCGCCCGGTCCCATTGAAAACAATGGGGGAGCGCGCCGAACCCGCCCACAAAACGCCGCTGCAGCGGCGGTTTGCGGGCGGTATTGACCCTTTTTCGGCCGCTCGCGGGGGGTAAAACCACCCCACTAGCGGCCGAAATGCGCCGCTAAAACGCCGGTAAAGCGGCGCTAAATATAGCACCGCTTTACCGCCAGCGCCCCCACCGCTCCAGTGTGAAAGCAGCCTTACAGTACAGTTCAATACAGAAGGGACAGGAGGGCTTTAAAAGAGGCTTCCATCTGGGATGACAGCCATACAGACCAATTTGATGCAGTGTGCGGTGTATGGTCTGAGCACTGTCAGGCTGACCCCCCACCCCTTCAACCTCTGCAGCAATGCTGGCAGCACTCATACATTTATTTCCCAAAGACAACCTCTAGATATGACGCTGAGCACAGGCACTCAACTTCTTTGGTCGACCATGGCGAGGCCTATTCTGAGTGGAGCCTGTCCTGTTAAACCACTGTATGGTCTTGACCACCGTTCTGCAGCTCAGGGTCTTGCCAATCTTCTTATAACCTAAGCCATCTTTATGTAGAGCAACAATTGTTTTTTTCAGATCCTCAGAGAGTTCTTTGCCATGAGGGCCATGTTGAACTTCCATTGACCAGTATGAGAGAGTGAGAGCGATAACACCAAAATTAACACACCTGCTCCCCATTCACACCTGAGACTTTGTAACACTAATGAGTCACATGACACCGGGGAGGGAAAACGGCTAATTGGGCCCAATTTGGAAATTTTCATTATTTATTTTGAGGGGAAAGCAAATTTACACTGTTATACAAGCTGCACACTCACTACTTTACATTGTAGCAAAGTGTCATTTCTTCAGTGTTGTCACATGAAAAGATATAATAATTTTTTTACAAAAATGTGAGGGTTGTACTCACTTTTGCGAGATACTGTATATACATACGGTTAGTTAGGTCCATATATATATGGACACAGGCACACTAAGATTTTTTCAGGTATTTACCAAAACATATTCAAGCTATAGTTATATAATGGATATAGGCTGAAAGTGCACACTCTCAGGTTTAATTTGAGGGTACGTACATCCAAATCAGAGGAAGGGTTTAGGAATTACAGCTCTTAAGAATAGCCATCCCCCCTTTTTCAAGGGACCAAAAGTAATTGGACAATTGAATCAAAAGCTATTTCATGGCCAGGTGTGGGCTACTCCTTCAGTATTTCTTCATCAATTAAGCAGGTAAAAGGTAAAAGGTATGGAGTTGATCCTAAAGGCCCGTACACACGATCGGACTTTTTGACAACAAACATGCAAATAAGCTGTTTTGGACCAACATCCGACCGTGTGTACGCTCCATCGGACCAACTTTTTCAGTTTTCATCTGACTTTTGTTGGCTGTGCGAACGGACCAACTTTCTGCCAACAAAAGTCAGATGGAGCAAAGTCCGACCGTGTGTACACAAAACCATCGGACTTTTGTACAAAGTACAAACACGCATGAACCAATGCAAAAGATCAGACAACAATATAGAAGTTGACCAAAGGTGGCGCTGGAGTATTCGAACGTCCTCTTTTGAAGTGTCGTCAGTACGTTGAAACGTCACTACGTTCATGTTTGTTGCCTAAAAAGTCCGATCGTGTGTATGCAATACCAACTTGGGGCCAACTCCCTTTGTACAAAAATCCACGGGAAAGTTGGTACAAGGTCCGATCGTGTGTATGAGGCTTTAGTGTGGTGTTTGCATTTGGAATCTATTGCTGTGAACCTACGTCATGCATTCAAAGGAGCTGTCCATGCAAGTGAAATAGGCCATTGTAAGACTTCAAAAAGGAAATAAATCCATCAGAGCGATAGCAGCAACATTCGGAGTGGCCAAATCAACAGTTTGGTACATTCTGAGGAAAGAAGAACACACTGGTGAGCTCAGCAACATAAAAAGGTCTGGACGTCCACTGAAGACAACAGTGGTGGATGATCGCATGATCCTCTCTATGGTTAAGAAAAACTCATTCACGACATCCAGACAACTGAAAGACACTCTCCAGGGGGTGGGCTTATCATTGTCAAAGTCAAGAGAAGACTTTGCGAGAGCAAAGAGGGTTCACTACAAGGTGCAAACCATTCATAAGCCTGAAGAATAGAAAAGCCAGATTAGACTTTGCCAAAAAACATAAAAAAAAGTTCTGGACCAGTTCTGGAAAAGCATTCTTTGGACGGATGAAACTAAGATTAATCTGTACCAGAATGACGGGAAGAAAAAAGTGTGGAGAAGGCTTGGAACAGATCATAATCCAAAGCACACAACATCATCTGTGGTCACATGATGGAGCTTGCAGTGTGATGGCATGGGCATGCATGGCTTCCAGTGGCACTGGGTCATTGGTGATTATTGATGATGTGACAGAAGCAGCCTGATGAATTCTGCAGTGTTTAGAGATATACTGTCAGCCCAGATTCAGCCAAATGCAGCAAAGTTGATTGGATGGTGCTTCACAGTACAGATGGACAATAATCCAAAACACACTGCAAAAGCAACCCAGGAGCTTTTGAAGGATAAAAAGTGGAATAATCTGCAATGGCCGAGTCAATCACCCGATCTCAACCCAATTGAGCATTTCACTTGCTGAAGGCAAAACTAAAGGCAGAAAGGGCCACAAACAACTGAAGACAGCTGCAGTTAGAACCTGGCAAAACATTAGAAAGGAGGAAACCCAGTCTTTGGTAATGTCCATGGGTTCCAGACTTCAGGCAGTCATTGCCAGTAAAGGATTCTCAACAAAATATAAAAAATTAACATTTTATTTATGATTATATTAATTTGTCCAATTACATTTGAGCCCCTGAAAATGGGGGGACTGTGTATAAAAATTATTGCAGTTTCTAAAATTTGTACTTGATATTTATGTTCAACCCCTTGAATTAAAGCTGAAAGTTTGCACATCAAATTCATTCATTGGAAAAAAAACATAAACCATATACTCACCTAGGTGTGTGCAGCTTCAATCCGATGCCCCGCCGCCTCTGCACTGAGAACACCACTGATCGCTCAGTTCTCCCCTCCGCTCTGAGCAGAGAGCTGTGACTGTCAGTCGCCGGCTCTCTACTCTGCCCCTCCAGCGCTGGGCTAGGGAAGAAAAGAAGCAGTTGGCTCAGTCTCCCAGCGACACAGCTGAGAGGCTGATAGCTTCCGGTCCTTTCCCCAGCCTGGACAGGCTGTGTGACGTCAGAAAACATGTCCCAGGAATGCAGAACGAACTGCACTCCTGTGATCCATAGAAGTAAGGCCAAAGATTAATTTTTGTGTGGATTTTTTTTAAGCAGTAACATGACCGCCTCCTCTCCCTTCTTCTATGGTGACAAAGTTAGAAAACTCCTCCATGGTTTCCTGCTATCCATCCTGCAGGACACCAAAGCCATTAGTAGACTAATGCAGGTCATACATTGGTCGAATGCTGAACAAATTTTCTTTTGAAAATCAGAAATTGACCGAGTTTTGTGATCTGATGATGCCACCATTGATTTCTAAATTCGACCAACCAAGCCTTCAATTTCACCTCATGTTGCTACAGAAAAGAAATTCTGTGGCTAGGAATCCTCTTTTCTTTCCAGGTCTCAGCTAATGCGCATTTCTTTTTCAATTATATTTCTCGCATGATTCTCCTATCATTGATTATATATTAATTTGTTTTTCAAAAAATTTTCATGGCTGCATGAAAATTGGCAATTGCTGCAGCCCAGTAATGGTGCGAAATTTGAACGGAAATTCAGTTACAATTTTCAAAAGAAAATTTGTACAGAATTCGACCCATGTACAGCCGGTGTTCCGTCACGAAGTGTCCGGCTGTCACCAGGTGTCCGAAGTGTACTGCGCATGCGCAGTACGGAGCATGAAGATTTTCGGAAATTGTCGGAAGATGAACGGCGCCTGCGCCGTGAGTCGAGGTGAAGCCCCCACCATCCAAGTGGACATAGGGCTACTCAAACTTAGAGGGCGCTTCGCTCGCCACGCTTCGGGCACGGCCTCGCTGCGCTCGGCTCTTTTATATTCTAACTCTATGTCCACTAGGATGGTGGGGCTTGAAAGTGGACTCACGGCGCAGGCGCCGTTCATCCTCTGCAATTTTCGGAATATGGGTGTCCTGTGTACTGCGCATGCGCAGTACACAGCGGACACTTCGTGATGGGGGACGGCTAATGATAGTACACCGGCTTTAGACACAGGAGGAATAGAGTAAAGGTTCATTTACTAAAATTGGAGAGTGCAAAATCTGGTGCAGCTCTGCATAGAAACCAATCAGATTCCATTTTTTTTGTCAAAGCTTAAAGTCAGTGGCTTTGCTATGGGGGTGCGGGGGGGGGGGCCCGGACCAGGTGACACCCGCTAGAGGGGTGACACCCCAGCCGTCGCTACACAATGTACTATATTGCTTGCGCTTGCAAAGCTGCAGCGGAGCACTGCGAGCAGGAAACAGCAACCCCAGGTGTCTTCATCTGCGGGCATGCTGTAAGCTACTGCACACTGTCACTACGTAAGTTCTAATATGCCTCATACCAACCCAACCTGCCCTATACCACCCTAATCTGCCACTATACCACCCCAACCTGCCCTATACCACTCCAACCTGCCCTATACCACTCCAACCTGCCACTATACCACCCCCAACCTGCCCTATACTATTTACAGGGGCCGTTTGGGGGTGCGCCCCATGACCGTGCAATGCCTGCAGGGCGCTGCGCAGGATGACCCCATATTTTACCACACCAGGTTACACCAACCCTAGTGACGCCACTGTTTAAAGTGGTTATAAAGGCACAAGGTTTTTACCTTCATGCATTCTATGCATGAAGGTAAATAACCTGTGTGCTGCAGCCCCCCTAATATAATACTTACCTGAGCCCCCTCTCAATCCAGCGATGTCCACAAGAGCCTTGCCTCTCTGGGGACTTGCACTACTGATTGGCCATTGGCAGCAGCAGCCAATCTCAGCCAGTGAGCCAATCATGAGACTTTAATTTAACAAGCTGAAGTTAGAAGTTGAATGGTTTCTATGCAGAGTTGCACCAGATTTTGCACTCTCCCGTGTTAGTAAATCAACCCCAATATCTTTACATAGAGCTGTGTGCCAGAGATAACAAGATGAAGGAATGAAATACAATGTTGTGCCTAATTCCAACTAAAAGTGAAACTGTTCTTTAACCACTTCAGCACCGAGCGATTTTACCCCCTTCCTTACCAGAGATTTTTTTTTCGTGACTGCGACATTGCGGCGGACACTTCGGACACTTTTGACACATTTTTGGGACCATTCACATTTACACAGCGATCGTTGCTATAAAATTGCAGTGATTACTGTGTAAATGTGACTGGCAGGGAAGGGGTTAACACTAGGGGGCGCTGCAGGGGTTAATATGTTCCCTATGTGAGTGATTCTAACTGTGGAGGGAGGGGACTCACAAGGGGAGGAGACCGATCGGTGTTCCTCCGTACTGGGAACACACCATCGGTCTCCTCTCCACTGACAGGACCACTGACAGGTCCTGCCGGTTTCCCGGGCAATCACGGGTGCCCGGCGGCCGCGCACCGGGTCCCGAGCGACGCCGCAGGCGCTCGCGCGCGCCGCCCCCTAGGCGGCCGGGAATGGTAGGACGTCATATGACATCCACCCAGGATGCGAGATCCACCTTGTGGACGTCATATGACTATAGCCGGGTAATGAAGTGGTTAACATTGGAGAAGTATAATAAATTTGCATTTAAATATGGGGATTCAGCTTTGCTCTTTACAAAAGGGCTTTTTATAATTACAAGCATCATTCCCAAAATAACAACAGGTTAGCTTTTTACATGGCTGGACATATGTTGATTTCCATAAGCGAACTCGCCTACCTTTACATGTATGGTCATACTTCATAGTCTAAATAATGAAAAGCGTACAGTAAACCAAAGACCACTTGCTTGTTAAAAACGTTTATTACAAAACTCAATAAACATTAACTAAAATTTAACGATTATTTTCCTGGCAGATTTCATACCATGAGGCAATGCAGTAAAATAAAGATAAACTATGACCCCTTATATTTAATGGGTAAATCAGCTATATTTCATGGGTACTGCAGTCCTCGGTTTCCATATGGCAACAAACAAAACCATTAGGCAGGATACTTTAAGATAATCCACAATGCAAAAAGGAACCAAGAAATGTAAGCTTAATTTAAAAATTGTTTTTATAATATATATTTTATCTTTTGTTTATCTTTTTGTATATACAGCAAATTTAAAAGGTCTAATGTTAAATGACTAGTCTCTTCTAAAATGTTCTCTGGTCTTCTGCCTATTGCACTGACATTGCAGGACGTCTGCAATAAAACAGAACTATGAATCATCATTACCAGTAGAGGGAATATCAGTGTGACGTTCTATCCCTGGGCTACAGTATCCCAGCTGTCCACTAGAGGCGCACTTTTACTTCAGCCTGTTGACACCAACACATGACCTGGGCAAGGCTGAGGTGAATTTAGGAGGTCACAAATATCTCAAAAACAATAAACAAGCAATTAAATACAATGTATAAAAAGATATAACTTAAACAATACTTACAACCCTATCAACAACAAAGAGTAAAACCCCATCATCAAAATTAGGTGCTCCTTTATCTGAAGATCCATTAACAATCTCAATCAAGCTATAAAAAATATCACTTTGATAATTTAGCCTGTTCATAAAATCGGCAAGGTTTTTTGCATAGACATCCATAATTTTTTTGGCGCTGTCAAGAACCCGTCAACGCATTCAAGAGTTGCCAACCCTAAACACTCCTTCAAAAATACAGCTCCTTCAGGCACTCCAAGAAAATTATTTAAAAAAACGCCCAAACCGACATCATTCGGACAAACCCTATCCAGTAGCCAATATCAAATCATTATCCCACCTATGAAACTAATTTGGAAACTTTGTTTAATTTTTTGTTATTAATAATTATGGAATGTTCAATAGCCAGTCACAACTGCAACTGAAGAACAATTTTTGACCAAATAAAGTTTCCAAAAGCTCCTATAATCACAAAAAAAGAAGCACTTTATGGCCTTTATCCTGTGCATGGAGGACTAGTCATATTAGATAAGATATGGTTCAACGTCAAGCCAAAAAGCTGAACCAGTGAACCTCCCCCTTTTATGGAGCTAAAGGTTACCCATTCAGTCTCTCACCAAATACCTGAATCTTATGCCGCGTACACACGGTCGGAATTTCCGATGGAAACAGTCCGATGGGAGCTTTTCATCGGATTTTCCGACCGTGTGTATGCCCATCGGTCTTTTTCTGTCGGGAATTTCCGACGGACTTTGGATTGAGAGCCTGTTCTTAATTTTTCCGACGGAAAACCTTTCCATCAGATTTTCCGATCGTGTGTATGCAATTCCGACACGCAAAATTCCGACGCATGTTCGGAAACAATTTGACGCATGCTCAGAAGCATTAAACTCCCCTTTTATAGTGCAGTCGAACGTGTTTTATGCCGTGGTGTTATTGACCGTCGGAATTTGGTGTGATCGTGTGTAGGCAAGACAGTTTGAGTGAAATTCCGTCGGAATTCCGATGGGAAAACCATCAGAGCTTTTTCCGACGAGAATTCCGACCGTGTGTACGCGGCATTAAACTTCTGCCAACCTAAAACAACATGAACTTAGAGCGGAGTTCCACCTAAAAAAAAAAAAATGAAAAGTCAGCAGCTACAAACACAGCAGCTGCTGACTTTTAGGCCCCTTTCACACTGAGGCGCTTTGCAGGCGCTAAAGTGCTAAAAATAGCGCCTGCAAAGCGCCCTGAAGGAGCCGCTCAATGCACTCCAGTGTGCGCGTGCAGGACACTGAAAAAAGTCCTGCAAGCCGCATCTTTGGAGCGCTGTAGGAGCGGTGTATTTAACGCTCCTAAAGCGCCCCTTACCATTGAAAACAATGAGGCAGCGATCCAAACCCTTTTTTGTCCGCTAGCGGGGGTTAAAACTGCAACCACTAGCGGCTGAAAAGCGCCACTAAAACGATGGTAAAGCGCCGCTAAATATAGCGCCACTTTACCATCAGCGGGCTCAGCGCCCCAGTGTGAAAGTAGCCTTAATATTAGGACACTTACCTGTCCAGGGCGCCCGCGATGTCCTCACCTGAAGCCGATCTGTCCCTCGGCTCCCGGGTGCAGCCCCCGGCATCTTCAGTAAGGGAATCGGGAAGTGAAGCCTTGCGGCTTTACAGCCTGGTTCCCTAGCGCGAGTCGCGCTGCGTGATCTCACTGGTCCCGGCTGTTTTCTGGGACCTGTATGTTTCCCAGAAGACATGGCGTAGATCACGGAATCTGCAGCAATCTATCACCTGGAAGTGGGAGCAAATATCTATATTATACAGGTATCTGCTCCCCCCTGAAAGGTGCCATATGTGACACTGGAAGGGGGGAGGAACCGGAAAAGCGGAAGTTCCATTTTTGGGTGGAACTCCACTTTTTAAAAAAATATAAAAATATATATTATCCAACACATAGGGGGAGATTTACTAAAACTGAATCTGGTGCAACTTTGCATAGTAACTAATTACCAATTCCCGTTTTTTTTTTGGTTAAAGCCCCCCCCCCCCACGAAAAATTAAAAGTCAGCAGCTACAAATACTGCAGCTGCTGACTTTTAATATTAGGACACTTACCTGTTCCAGGGATCCCGCGATGTTCTCACCCCAGCCGAAGTTTGGATCAGCCGTCGGTGCAGCCACCACCATCCCTGGTAAGTTCCCTACTGCACATGCGCGAAACACGCTGGGCTTTCTAATTGGCCCGGCGGTGACATTGCGGCTGACAAATCGGACACTAAGTGACTCTTTTTGGGGACCAGTGACACTAATACAGTGATCAGTGTTATAAATAAGCACGGTCACTGTACTAATGACACTGGCAGGGAAGGGGTTAACACCAGAAACAATCAGGGGGTTCGCTGTGTGCCTCTCCTGTGACTGAATGAATAACTTGTATAGCGATACATATGTGAAGTAAATCGCCTCAGGGCGCTTATCCCGCCAGTGTCCGTCTGGGTCTTCAGAAGAGATGGGTATTGATCTTCTTCCTGAAGGCCACATAGTTTTCTTCTGATCGGATGCCCGTGGGTAGAGCGTTCCATAGCCGCGGTCCTTGGACTGAGAACCTTCGTTCGCCTTGTAATGTATAACGGGTCTGGGGGATGTGGAGGAGGTTGTGGTCAGGTGACCGAAGGGGGTGACATGGGGTGTAGTGCTTTGTTTTGTTGTAGAGGTATTGCGGGGCTTTTCCTTGTGTACATTTGTGGGTGAGGAAGAGGGTCTTGTATGTAACTCGATCCTTCACGGCTAGCCAATGGAGGGTCCTCAGGGACGGGACTGGATTTTTTTCCAGTTACTAGTCAGCTTGTGTACATTTTGGACCATTTCATGTCCCCAACGTTGTGGGAACAATTTGGGGATGACCCTTTCCTGTTCCAACATGACTGATCACCAGTGCACAAAGCAAGGTCCATAAAGACATGGATGAGCAAGTTTGGGGTGGAGGAACTTGACTGGTCTGCACAGAGTCCTGACCTCAACCTGATAGAATACCTTTGGGATGAATTAGATCGGAGACTGCAAGCCAGGCCTTCTCGTCCAACATCAGTGCCTGACCGCACAAATGCGCTTCTGGAACAATGGTCAAACATTCCCATAGACACACTCCTAAACCTTGTGGACAACCTTCCTAGAAGAGGTGAAGCTGTAAATGGTGGGCCAACTCCATATTGAACCCTACGGACTAAGACTGGGATGCCATTATAGTTCATGTGGGTGTAAAGGCAGGCGTACCAATACTTTTGGTAATATAGTGTGTGTGCGGCTGATTGGATGTCAGGTTTCTGGGGGGATCAGGTGGGTTTGGACTGAGGTCATCCCCTCTCCCCACACTGATCACCTCCATATGTCATCCTCTATATACACTCAGCACAGATCCCTACAGTCATCCCTTATCTGATGGAAGGAGTAAGCCCCGCCCCCAGTGTAGCTCTCCTCCCATGTCAAGTCTCCGGTCACCCCGCCCCCTCCTCCCGGTACCGATCTCCTGGTGCCCAGATCATCCTCTGTGGTGACGTCACATCCCTTCTCCAAACTCCCCCCCTCCCCCTTCTGTCACCGCTCGGCTCTCCATGACTCGGGCTGAGCAGATGTGACGTTGTGCTCCTCCCCCTCCCCCCTCCATGCTCGGCTCCTCTATACACCACAACCAGTGAGCGCTGCTGGGAAGGCCGAGCGGCCACGTCTGCTATAGGAGGAGGAGGAGGGGCAGAGAGTGCGGCTCCGGGGGAAGCAAGGATGGTCGGGCCCGGGGCTTTCCTCCTATCATGGCTGCTGGTGATCGGCTCCTCTCCGCCGTGTGTGGCCTGGGAGAACGGAGATCTGGAGCTCTTCGATCTGGTGGAGGAAATCCAACAAAACTTCTACCAGTTCATGGGGGTGGAGCAGGTAAGTGGCCACAGGGGGAGGGGCGGAGGAGGAAACACACATCTCTTCTATCATCTTCTCCTCACTTCTCATTGGAGGAGGAGAGGAGGAGGAGGAGGAGGGTCAACGTTTACAGGATGACAACTCTTCATTTATACTTTACATTCATCCCTCCATTCATTCATCCCTCCATTCATCCCTCCATTCATTCATCCCTCCATTCATCCCTCCCTCCCTCCATTCATCCCTCCATTCATTCATCCCTCCATTCATCCCTCCCTCCATTCATCCCTCCATTCATTCATCCCTCCATTCATCCCTCCATTCATTCATCCCTCCATTCATTCATCCCTCCATTCATCCCTCCATTCATCCCTCCATTCATCCCTCCATCCCTCCATTCATCCCTCCATTCATCCCTCCATTCATTCATCCCTCCATTCATCCCTCCATTCATTCATCCCTCCATTCATCCCTCCATTCATCCCTCCATTCATTCATCCCTCCATTCATCCCTCCATTCATCCCTCCATTCATTCATCCCTCCATTCATCCCTCCATTCATTCATCCCTCCATTCATTCATTCCTCCATCCATTTATTCTGCCATTCATCCCTCCATTCGTTTCTCAATTCATTCATTCCTCTATCCATTTTATTCCGCCATTCATCCCTTCATCCCTCCATTCATCCTTCTATCCATTCATTTATTCCATTCATTCATCCCTCCATTAATTTATTTATTTCTCCATTCATTCATTCCTCCATTCATCCCTCTATCCTTTCATTCCTCCCTCTATTCATTCATTCCACCATTCATCCCTCCATGCCTTCAACCATTCATCCCTCTATCCATTAATTTATTCCGCCATTCATCCCTCTATCCATTCATCCCCCCCATTCATTCATCCCTCCATTAATTTATTAATTCCTTCATTCATTCCTCTATCCATTAATTTATTCCGCTATTCATCCCTCTATCCATTCATCCCTACATTCATTCATCCCTCCATTAATTTATTAATTCCCCCATTCATCCCTCTACCCATTCACTCCTCCATTCCTCCATCTATCCATTCATTCCTCCATTCATCCCTCTATCCATTCATTTATTCCGCCATTCATCCCTCCATTCATTCATCCCTCCATTCATTCCTCTATCCATTCATCCCTCTATCCATTCATCCCTCTATCCATTCATCCCTCTATCCATTCATCCCTCCATGCCTTCATTCCTCCATTCACCCCTCCATGCCTTCATTCCTCCATTCATCCCTCTATCCATTCATCCCTCCATGCCTTCATTCATTCCTCCATTCAGCCATTCATTTATTCCGCCATTCATCTCTCTATCCATTCATCCCTCCATTCATTTATTCCTCCATTCATCCCTCAATTAATGCATTCCTCCATTCATCCCTCTATTCATTCATTTATTCATCCATCATTCATTCCTCTATTCATCCCTCTATCCATTCCTTCTTTTATTCATTCATCCCTCTATCAATTCATCCCTCTATCCATTCATCCCTCCATTCATTCCCCCATCCATTTATCCATCCCTACTATTCATTCATTCCTACATTCACTCATTCCTCTATCCATCCTTTAATCCATCCTTCATTCACTCCTCCATTCATCGTTTCTGTGCAGGTGGGGAATGCATCCCGACCCGCATGTGTGTGAACGTAGGCTAAGGTCCCATACACACTATTACATTTTATGCAGATTTTTGTCTTCAGATTTACCAAAACCATATAATATGAGGTCAAACCTTAAAGAGGAAGTAAATTCTGACACTCTGATGCTTCTTTTTATTTGTCCATTATAATAAGTAATTATCAAACTATAACCACTGTAATCCAGCCCAAATCGCATATTACTTACTGTTTAAAAAAACTTGTTTCCAGGGATAAGGCAGCGCCATCTTAAGTATTGTTTTCTGAGTCCAGAGTGGAGTGTATTTCTGCCCTTACAGTGAGCACTTCCTGTACTGTTAACCAAGCCTCCTTCTCAATCCAGCGCTTCTATGGTAACCCTGCTTCCCTGCTCATAGCTGACTTGTTTTATTTCATAGTATTTACTTGTGCCGATTATCTGGTGTTTGCCTATGTCAGTCTTATCAGCTTCAGCTGATAAGACTGCAGTAATGCTGTCAGATGGCCAGGTTTACACTCCATGTAATGTCACATGGTCACATGGGGTGTAGTAGGAAGCTCTGAGTGATTATGATGTCTCGTGGGATTTCAGTGTTGTGCAGTAGGAAGTCCTGATAATAGACAGACAAGCACACAGAGTAAATCAGGGGAGATCTGGGCATGCTCAGTGACGTCATTCTAAAGAACAAAAAGGATTACAACAATACTAAGCAAGTAAGGAGATATCTACAGCAGTGTTCATTAGGGTTTTTTATGCTGATTTACATGGGACAAAGTTGTAGGGGAGAGTTTACAACCACTTTAATGCCCCGTACACACGGTCGGATTCTCCGACGGAAAATGATCGATGGGAGCTTGTTGTCGGACCGTGTGTAGGCTCCATCTGACGTTTTCCATCGGAATTTCCATCAAACCAAATTTGAGATCTGGATCTCAAATTTTCCGACAACAAAATCCGCTCTCGTAAATTCCGGTCGCGTGTACACAATTCCGACGCACAAAGTTCCACGCAGGCTCTAAATCAAGCCGAAGAGCCGTGCTGGCTATTGAACTTCATTTTTCTAGACTCGTCGTACGTGTTGTATGTCACCGCGTTCTGGACGTTCGGAATTTCCGATTTGTGTGACCGTGTGTATGCAAGACAAGTTTGAGCCAACGTCCGTCGGAAAAAAAACATGGATTTTGTTGTCGGAATGTGCGATCGTGTGTAAGCGGCATAATGCCCTGTACACACGGTCGGAATTTCCAACGGAAAAGGTCCGATCGGATTATGTTGCCGGAAAATCCGATCATGTGTGGGCTCTATCGGACTTTTTCCGTTTGAGAGCAGGACCTAAAATTTTCTGACAACAAAATACGATCAGACTTTTTCTGATGGTTTGAAGAGAATTCCGACGGACAAAGTGCCACGCATGCTCAGATCAAATTACATGACCAAAGCTATTGGCTACTAGCCTCTACGTAGTTCCGTCGTACGCAACGAACGTCACCACTTTCCGAACGATCGGATTTTACGACAACTTTGTCCGACCGTGTGTATGCAACACAAGTTTCTGACAAAATCCATCAGAAAAAATCAGACGGGTTTTGGGGTTGGAATGTGCGACCGCGTGTACAAGGCACAAGAGTTTCAATTTGTATGCAATCAGAGAGACCCTTGCACCACAGGGTTTTGGTAAATCTGAAGACAAAAATCTGCAGAAGATCGAATCGTGTGTATGGGGTCTAAGGGTCTTTTCACTTATGTGAACTACAACATTTTAGTTGCATTTTACATGCTTTTTAGGTGCATTACGATTGAACGCTTTGTCACACGTTTTCATGTAAGCTGGACTTTTCGAATTCACCGCACATAAATCACACAGGTGTGATCGGCCATAAGAGGCTATTTATGTTCCAGTGAACCTGACTTTCACCAAGCATTCACCGGCATTGAATTGATCACTGTCATTTAACCAAGGACTTGACAAATTTGCTTTGAATCTAGGAGCCATTTTTTTTTTTTTGTGGTATGACTCTGTGATGAGCCCGCTCGGGGTGAACTGTCAGATTCAACGTCTGCGGTCATATATTGTCCTTGTGGAGAATAGCGTGACAATGGGCGGGTGGTGGCAAATTTTGGGGGGGGGGGGGGGGGGGGGGGGGCTCCTTCTTTCTCAAGCCTGCCCAGAATCAGTATCGGACAATTTATGTACAGGGCTGTACGCCACGCTGTCATACATGGGGCTAACATTGTGTTAAGAGAGGAAGACCTGCGCTACTGGACTTTACTGGATCTCTACAGCCCTGTGAATAAATACAAAAATTAAAATATTAAAAAAATGATAAGGGAACAGCTGCGATCCTGTTTTTGATAACATTAAAAATTCTTATGAAAAAAAGGGGAGAAGTGCTAATCCCATCTATTATTATTATTATTACTACCTAACTGCTTCCCGCCCGCGTCATTGTAAAATGAGGGCTGAACGGGAATTTTATTGTTCTGGGAGGACGTCATATTACGTCCTCCCGAGAACGCGCCTTGCAAGGCCGCTCCGGGCCATGCTCTGGCACGGTCTGTCACCGACACAATCGAATTACTGATCTGTGTACCCGCCCCCCCGGTACCATGTGATCGTTTTGACCAATAACCGCAGACCACATGACAGTTGTAAACAATGAATGGCTTCCTTTCATGCCATTTATTGTATACAATTGTATTGCTGGCTGTGATTGCTCACAGTGATCACATGGTACTGACAGGGCCAATCACAGCCCATTTCTATCATGTGATTAGTTGGAGGCCAATCGCAGCTAATCACAACAATAGACGGCGTCATTCAGTAAAAATATTTGCTTATAGAAGTGAAATTCACTGCTCTAAGCAAGAATAGTATGTAAAAAAATAAAAACTGATCAACTCTCCAGAGTGGTACCATATTACTACGGTAACACTGTATTGCTCTGGTCACTGTATGTAAAAAAATATATATATACACATACTGTCACCAGTCAGTATCCCGGGTCACCGCCACACCAGTTATATGATGACACTGTTCTGCACTGGTAACAGCATGTAAAAAATAAAATGTGAAAAAATGTTTTTCTTTATGTTCCAAAAAATTACAACTTCAAATAACGCACCATGCCTCTTACTAAAGACCTCAGACTGTCTACTTTCCAAAAAGATCATTTGGGGGTTATTTTGTACTATCCTGGCATTTTCGGGTCTCAAGAAATGAGATAAGCTGTCAGTACTTCAGGATTGATCAATTTTCATATATATATATACAGTACATAGTTTGTGGACTTTCCTATAGACTAAATAATATACACTGATTTGGGTTATTTTTACCAAAGAAATGTAGCAGAATAAATGTTGTCCCTTATTTATGAGGAAACATTTTTTATTTGTAAAATTGTAGAACGGAACCAAAGAAAAAACATGTATTTTTTTTTTCTCAAAATATACATTTTTTTATTTATTTAGCAAAAAATAAAAATCCTGTGGTGATTAAATACCACCAAAATAAATCTCTATTTGTGTGAAAAAAATGATAAAAAATTGTGTTGCATGACAGCGCAATTGTCATTCAAAGTGCGACAGTGCTGAAAGTTGTAGTTAAATTGGCTGGGTAAAAGTGACCGGTATTAAGTAGTTAATGTTGGTAGTCATTAGGAAGAATGTCTCTTAAGTTGGTGGTCATTGGGAAGAAGGTCTCTTACGTTGGTGGCAATTGTGAAGAATGTTTGCTATGTTGGTTTTTATTCAGGGGAATGTCTTACATTGGTGGTTATGTGAAGAATGTCCTTTACATTGGTGGTCGATGGGAAGGCCCACCTTACAGATGGCTAAAAAAAAAAAGATCATTGGTCTCAGTGGTTACATATCTGAAAGGCAAATATTGATCATTGCTTAAGGAACCCCCCGAAAACCTCTAAAGGGAAACCTAGGATTCCACTAGACTGGTGGAGGAATGCTGGTTAGATATTGGTACTTACTGTGCACCTGTGTTTGGTTTGTTTAGACTGAATTGACTTTTGTAGATGTTTCATAGTATGTTCCTTGAACGCTTCAGGGCATATTCCAAGCAGTCTACATGGGCTTTCTCCAAGTTGGACAAAAGTAGCCAGGTAGCCAATGCTGGTGCCTAGCTTTTGAGTTTTTCTGCCTCTTGGATTGGACAGATTGGCTTGTGAATTCCACTTTAATTTTGTCCACCCCAACCAATGCTTTTTGAGCCAGCACTGGGTAGAGCTGCACAATTAATTGTTAAAAAATCGTGATCTCGATTCAACCTGACGAACTCTGATTCTTTCATATAACAAATGGAGAGACTTTATCTGCTCATTCAGCTGTCAAAAGAAAACATCCGGCAGTCTGCCAAGTTTTTAAAATAAAACATTGTAATTTAACTCTTTCTTCTTAGGCTACTTTCACACTGGAGCGGTGGGGGCGCTGGCGGTAAAGCGGCGCTATATTTAGCGCCGCTTTACCGGCGTTTTAGCGGCGCATTACGGCCGCTCGCGGGGTGTTTTTACCCCCCGCGAGCGGCCGAAAAAAAGGGTCAATACCGCCCGCAAACCGCCGCTATAGCGGCGTTTTGCGGGCGGGTTCGGCGCGCTCCCCCATTGTTTTCAATGGGACCGGGCGCTATAGGAGCGGTAAATATACCGCTCCTATAGCGAGCCAAAGATGCGGCTTGCAGGACATTTTTGAGCGTCCTGCAAGCGCACCGCTTCAGTGTGAAAGCCCTCGGGCTTTCACACTGAAGGAACAGCAACAGCTGTTTCGTATCGGTTTGCAGGCGCTATTCTTAGCGCAATAGCGCTTGCAAACCGCCCCAGTGTGAAAGGGGCCTTAGATCAAAGGGAAACACTTCTGTTTATAAAGAAAAAATCCGGGCAGTCTGCCAAGTTTTCAAGTGTAAATGCAGGAAGTTTAAGCACTTAAAGTCTAAATCTTTTTCTGACACTTCTTTAAGTTAAAATCAGTATTTTTGCTAGAAGATTACTTGGAACCTCCAAACATTATATATATTTTAGCAGAGATTGTAGGGAATAAAATGGCAATTGCTGCACTATTTTATGTCACACTGTATTTGCCCAGCGGACTTTCAAACGCATTTTTTTGGGGAAAAAATACACTTCAATAAATAAAAAATAAAAAACGAAAACGCAGCGAGAATCGTGATCTAACTTCTAAGCAAAAAAATCGTGATTCTCATTTTAGCCAGAATTGTGCAGCTCTAGCACTGGGTAGTGCCTTCAGGTACCAGTAATAAATGTCTTTGTAGAGTAACGAAAATATCTCCAGATGAGTCCCAAAAACCTAAAGTATATATTGATCTTGTACTTATTAACGGATCCTAAACTATTGCTTGAACTTTATTCACCACAGACAGCTCACGCTGGTCATCAAACACCATTTAGAATTCGGGGTAGTAAATGAGCATTTAGAGTTATCAGTAAATGGAAAACTTTTGGTCATTGATTCAAAAGAGAAGAAAGTGCAAAAATGTGTCCTGTGGTGAGTGGACCCGTCAGTATAGTTTTAGGCTTATTGTACACGGGACGTTTTTACAACCTCTCCTGATCGATTTAACTTGACAGATAGTAACCCACGTTAAAAACATCTGTTTTGCTGCGTTTACATGCCACGTTTAGCAGGGTTTTGCCGCGTTTGTGTTTAGAAGCGTTTTTTTAAAAAAAGCCAAAAATGAAAAACGTCTGTAAACGAAACACGGTTAAATGTTAGTTACTGCGTTTAGAAGCGCTTGGCGCTTGAAATGCCTCTAAACTCAGCATCTGAACCCATTTTTTTTTGCTTTCCAAAAAAGTCTCTAAACTCAACTGCCTAAAAACGACATTAAACGGACCTGTGTACGTGTACACATAAGATAACATTGGATGAGTTCAGGGGCAGCTGAAAAAAGCATCTGAAAAAAGCAGTGCCTCTGAACGTCCGTTTACCAGCAGCCGTGTACATGAGGCCTGAGGCCTTTAGGCCTCATGTACACGGGATGTTTTTGCGTTTTTACAACCTCTCCTGAACGATTTAACTTGACAGATAGTAACCCACATTTAAAACGTCGGTTTTGCTGCGTTTACATGCCGCGTTTGCGTTTAGAAGCTTCTCAAAAAAAATAAAAAAATTTTCCTTTAAAATGGGCAAAAACGAAAAATGCGTTTAGACGCGTTTGGCATCTGAAACGTCTGAAACTTCGGCGTCTGAACCCATTTTTTTGCTTTTGAAGAAACGCTGTTAAACGGGACTGCCTAAAAATGGCAATAGACGAGACTGTGTACATAGTCACATAGGATAACATTGAATGAGTTCAGGGGCAGTTGAAAAAAGCGTCCAACTGCCTCTGAACGTACGTTTAGCAGCGTCTCGTCTACATGGGGCCTTAGGGTAGAGATCTGCATGAGTCTACATTTGTAGGCCAGCATTGACTTGTATTGCAGCAATAAGCTGTTAAGAATGCTTGCCAACTCATTCTGTGGGGATCGTGGTTAAGCTTGCGTTAGGGGACCAAGGTTAAGCGGAGTTACTCTTTACTATATGTTAACTGTTATTTGTGGAGTAAAGAGAAGTAACACATGCAGATTTACAGCAAAGCTCCTCTTAAACTGCAATGGAGTAACACATACTACAAACTGGTGCAGAGCTTTGTTTATTCCGTTATAGGTCACCAGTCGGGCGATATTACCTTGTGTTGCTCATACATAGTCAGATAATGGCACTGGCAGAAAGTAATTGGAGCATTGAATACAACTGGGCATTTACTGGGTCATGATGTGTTTTGAATATTGTGGTTATGAGCTATTCCGGTGCTCAGTACTTTTTATTGGTAATTTTCCTGTGCAACCAGTTTTCAATAATTACATGTTCAATGTAGAACAGGAAAGGAGTCTTTCGCAACATACTCACATCCTTCTGCTCATGCTGGAGAGAGAAGCTCGGAGCTCTTGGTGCTCATTTGATGTGTGAGAACAGGGTGGTGACTTCTGCTCATTGCTCGTTAGCTGACCACACTTGCTATGAACTGTACAAAAATCGAAAAAACTATCTCCCATTACCAGTTGGAATGACCAAGAGTCTCCAAACTTTCCAAGCAATGGTCCAATTTACTGTCCTTCAGGCTTTAGGGGGGGGGGGGGGGGGGGCTGGACTATGACCAGTGGGAGTAGAAAATGCCCTGACATCATATGCCCCGACATCATATGCTCCATCATTGGTTTTAATAGGAGGAAGAAGGCCCCATTGTTGTTATCAGTGAGAAGAATCTTGCCATCAATGGTGTCAGTGGGAGGTATGGTGTCCCATCATTGGTGTTATTTGATGGAATAGTGCCCCAAGGGCCAGATAAAGCCAAGCAAAAGGCCACATTTGACCCTTGGGCCGTAGTTTGGAAACCAATGTAAAAAAAAAAAAATATATAATAATATCTGTCCAGGCCTGCCTGCAAAATAGCTGTCGCTAACAGAGAGTTGTACGGTCAGAATGTAATGTAGGTATGGCTGGCACCACAAAAGAGTCAATGGCCAGCTCATAAATGGCACACCATTATTGTGTAAAAAAATATTGAAGACAATCCTATCCCCAAGATTTTCTGGTGAGAATACCACTACCACTATTCTACCCAGGAGGTCTGACCAAGACACGTTGGAAGAACTAATAAATTGCCTGTCTGGAAGAGCCCTAAGAAACGGCTTTTGCTGGAGAACAATTTATTTTAGAGTTGGTTTACCATCAGATTTTTTTTGAGCGATCTGTAGAATTTTTAGTTTGGGTTTGGGACACTAATGGGAGTACGCTTATTTATGTTTAGACATTAGGCATGCTTTACAGAGAAGTATTTTTGTATTCATAACTTGGCAACCCATATAATATCTTAAATTGATTGTAAAACCTTTTTTTTTTTTTTAAATAACAAACATGTTATACTTACCTGCCCCAATACTCCTCTTCTTGTGTCCCCCGCTGGTGCCCCTGGCTCCTCTTTCCTGCCTCGTTCCCACCATAGCAAGCTGCATGCTATGAGGGCACTTGTGCGGCTTTCTCCCAAGTGTGTCCATGGACGCACACAGTGCAACTGAGCCCTGCCCCCACTCCTTCCCCCACTGGCTGTGATTGACAACAGTGGAAGCCAATGGCTGTCTCTGAGCCTATGAGGGAGAGAGCTGTGAGAGCCGCTGCTCTTGTGCATCCCTGGATCAAGATTTGGCTCAGGTTGGAATGGGGAAAATGCGGGGGGAACTGCATTCAGATGTTTTTTTTTTTACCTTAATGCAGAGAATGCATTTATGTAAAAAAAAAAAAAAATCAGCCTTTGGAACCACTTTGATAATGATAAATAACATATTTATGACATGGTATTCAAACTGTATAACACGAAGACCTTAATGAAAGATTTCTGAGACCTTACGTAAAGTATTAAATGTTTGCAAGTTCTCTCAGTTGAAGACAAGCAAATCCTGGAATACAATTCAAGTAACACTATACTTCTCAATGAAGTTCTCAAACAAGATAAATTTGCATTTCTGCCACTGCAGGGGAAAATCAACAGTTTAGCTTTCTTGTGGGCTCCATCTTGAACCTCCTACAGTTGAGTTATGGGATATAGTAGATCAGTGGTCTCCAAACTGCGGCCCTTTGCTTGCTTTTATCTGGCCCTTGGAGCACTATTTTATTCACTGACCTCAAAAATGGGGCACGATTCACCCCAACAACACTAAGAATGAGGCCCAATGACACCAACAATGGGGCACAATTCCTCCCAATGATTCCAGTAATGGGGCACAATTCCTCCCAATGATGGAGCACAATTCCTCCCACCAACACCAATGATGGTGGATTGCTAACTTCCACTGATACTTATGCCTTGTACACACAATCGGATTTTACGACGGGAAATGTGTGATGACAGGCTGTTGGCTGAAAATCTGACCATGTGTATGCTCCATCGGACAATTGTTGTTGGATTTTCCGCGAAACAAATGTTGGCTAGCAGGTTTTAAAATTTTCCACGGAAAAATGTGTGTTGTCAGATTTTCCAAGCGTGTCTACACAAGTCCGTCGGACATAAGTCCAAAGTACAAACACGCATGCTCGGAAGCAAGGACGAGCCAAAAGCGGTCGGTTTTGTAATCTAGCATTCGTAATGTAGAATTAACATTTGTGACGTGGCAAATTATGAAATCTCGAAATGCAGCGCACAATTCTCTTCTTCTATAATGGGATAATAATGAAGCTGCTTTGCTGGTGATACTGATGGAGTTATTGCAAACTCATTTTCAAAGGCTTTTTTTTTCTAGTGATATCAAGAATAATATTATTATGCTTTATTTTATTTATTTATTTTTTTGGGCAAGTTACCACAACACCATTATCCCGTTGTTTTTAAGATCAAAGATACAACTATGTTGGTGTCCCTTGTTAATTTTACATTGTATTTTTTTAACTAACTGCCTACTCCCAAACTGTCATTTGAAGTAAAACACAAAGCCAAGTATTATTCTACACAATTTTTTTATTGTGCATTAAAAAAAAGAAAACAAATACAATTAGACATGCTATCTGCCAATAGAACTTAACCAAAAAGTCCATTCTATGCATCCAAAAACATAGAAAATATACCAAATCAAATCATTATTCAACCAAAAAAATAATGTCAAAGCAATAACTCCAAGGCCAATAATAAATAACACGTTATCTCCTCCGATTTCGCAACATGTCTGGTTGACGAACGGCCCTTCAGAAACAAACTGAAAAGCATGAAATGAAAAGCGCAAAATAAAAAGCGCGAATCGACACTCACCAAACTTACCATACTAACACGAAATTGGCAGAAGGAGCCCAAAGGGTGGCTCTAAAGAGCTGAAAAACCACCTAGTAAGGCACTATGTTCGTGTTTGTTGGTCGACAATTCCTTGCTGTTTGTATGCAAGACAAGTTTGGGCCAACGCCCTTTGGAAAAAAGTCCACGGTTCTGTTGGCCAACAATCCGATCGTGTGTACGAGGCATTAGACATTTTGCTTTCCCAATGGCCACAGTCCGGCCCCCTTGAAGTCTAAACTGGCCCTTTGTTTAAAAACGTTTGGAGACCTCTGCAGTAGATGATAGTTTCTGTCCTCTTAGGCCTTAATTGGCAGTAAGAGTGTGAATTTGTCTGACAAATTGGTTTATCTTTATAATCTTTTAAAGGATTCATATTAGTGTTCTCCACCATCACAGCATAATGTTTACCTATAGTCTGCTCAGTAAATTGTTTTTATTTTCCTCCTCTCCGTAAAATGATGAGACCAACATCTAGAGTTTGGAAACATTTCCATAGCATAATTTCTGCTGAGAGCAAAGCTGCAATTTGCAAATATTGGGAGAATAAATATTATTTTGCAAATGCTACAATGATGACGAAACACATCCTGGCATGCCAGAGGTGCCATAAAGATCTAAAAAAAATACTTTATAGAATGAAATGATGAGGACCATAATGAAAGGTCAAGTAGCTTTTCCCTCCAACGTTCTCATTCCAGAAATGCTCTTTCTGCTGCTTCTGGATCATCACAAAGTGTTTCTACACCAGCAGCATCTTCAAGAAGGAAATGTTACAAACCACGGCCCCCCGAAAATATACAATCCCTTCAGTTATAGATAAAATGACACCGGGAAATCAGGAGAACATTCAAGCAATAGAGCATAGAACATAGAGCAATAGAGCATAGAACATAGAGCAATAGAGCATAGAATATAGAGCATAGAGCAATATATGCTTCTGGATCAGCATTGTCCATAAGTGAAAATGCATATTGACAGGAAGATTTTACGTTATTGGGAGGGGAAGGGGGGTGGTTACCTGTTCTCATGTATAGGTGAAATGTTCTTATCATCATATACAGTCCTTTTTATTCCATTTGTAATAAAAAATAAAATTTTAAAAAGCAAGTTTCGTTTTTTTACTTAAAAAAAAAGGTGGACTTTTATTTCAAGCATAAGGCCCCTTTTACACAGATGTTCTGATTGGGTCCGCCTGTCAGTTTTTCAGGCAGACCCGATCGCAACCTCTATTCTTCTCTATGAGCAGAGAATGTCAGAAGACACATCCGCTAAAAACAGACGTATGAGGATCTGTTCCCTATCCATCTGGTGGATCGGATGACATTCACCTGCCCATTTCCATCCCATAGAGAACAGCGGGCTGTGTCAGCGGGACCTGTCATCCACCTGCTTAGCTGGGATCAGTGGAGAGATACCCCGGTAAACAGGCGGATCTGCTGCCAACGCGCGCCCCATGTGAAAAGGGCCTAATACTTTTCTATACACTGCATTTCATGTTGCCAGTGTAACAAAATTACTTTGAATTTGTAAAACTACTCCACACAATTTTTTTTTTACATTTTTCCAAAATCTAAACACCCCCCCCCAAATTTCCAAAACTTTTACATCTCTAGGTGGGGGTAGGGTCACAGCACTGGCATTGTTCTATGGGTATATTTACCCATAGGACACCGCCCTGCCATGCCAGCACTAGGGGGTTGAGAGACTATCAAAGCATTCCAGGAGACTGTAGGGTGCTAATGGAATGAGGTTGTTGATGAGTTTCACAATTTTTATATTATTATCTAAGTTCTGCGCATGTGCTCTCCTGTGTTTTTTAGTTTTTACAGTATTGCCTACGTATACTGAAGAAGGTGGCAGCGATTAGCAGTGCTGTCAATCAGTAAGCGCTTTCCACCTAGGTTTCCCTGCTAGAGAAGGCAACTGTTTTACATTTATCTTGGGCTGTGAGGAATCCGGAAATCATTTATTTGTATGCTTGCAGGTGAAAAGCTGTTTGCGTTCCTGGTCTGGTGATATATCTGATGACTGAAACCAACTTTCCGCACAGCTAGAAGGCATTAGCTTGGAGCAACTACTGAGTAGCAGTTGAATGAGGGTTATAGGAGGAACAAATGAAACAACCAGATAACGTAAAGCCTGCTGTGGCAGCACAGATAGAGCTCAGGTATTTCATCACAGCTGACAAAGACCCAACCACAAAAGGCTAGCTTTACAATTCATTTTCTTGTTCTATTTTTTTTTTTTTTTTTTAATGGGTATAAAAGCACAACTCGGGAGTGAGCATGCACGAGTGCCCCAAGAGCAAGCGGCTTGCTATGGGTGACACTTGGCAGGGGGGAGGAGCCAGGAGGGCTGATCAAGGACCTGAGAAGAAGAGGATCGGGGATGCTGTGTGCAAAACCAGCAGGTAAGTGTTTGTTATTAAAAAAACTAAAAACTGTATTTATCTGCATATTTTTCCCCCTTAAAATAGCTAATAGTAGTGTGCGTGTTACATGCCGATATATGCTGCCACCGAGGGGAAAGAGGGGACGAACGCTGCCGAAATACAGCCGGATCTCGTGTTTGCTTGGCTCGCAGTCACGCTCAGTCCCGCCCCTTGGACAGCTCCTAGCATGGACGTGCTGGCATTGGACCGGCGTTATGTCCATCATGGGATCCGGGCCAAGGGGCGGGACTGGGCGTGACGCCAAGCCGAGTACACACAAGATCCGGTGTTCTGACGAGAAGTGTCCCCCCCCCCCCATCGGATAGTGTCCGCCCTATACTGCGCAGGCGCATCGCTTGTGCAGTGCGGAGTACAAGGAGACGCTGAAAGTCTCCGAAGCTGAACGGCGCCTGCACACTTAATAGTACCTTCTGCCCTGAGGCCAGGTTCAAGCCCCGCCCTGCAAGTGGACATAGATGATGTAAAACAGCACTTAGTAACAGGGCCCGCTTCGTTTTGCAAATTTTTATTCTGACTCTATGTCCACTTGGATGGTCGGGCTTGTACCTGGACTCAGGGCAGAAGGTACTATTAAGTGCGCAGGCGCCGTTCATCTTCGGAGACTTTCCGTGTCTCCTTGTCCTCCGTACTGCGCAAGGGAAGTACAGGGCGGAAACTATCCAATGGGGGATAGTTCTCGACAAGGCATCGGCTCTATTTCGGCAGCGCTCGTCCCCACAACATATATAACGATGGCAGCATATATAACAGCAAGCCTGCAGGTGGGCACTGAGCAAGGCTGCAGGTGGGCACAGATTAGGCTGCACTGAAGCTGCAGATGGGCACTAATCAGGCTGCACTGAAGCTGCAGATGGGCACTAATCATGCTGCATTGATGCTCACTGACCATTATTTTGCTTTAAAGTGGTTTATTTAAAATTCCCTGAAACTTCCCTCTTAAATTGGGGTTCATGTTCTACGCCGATAAATTTTTACAGTTACTTCAAACAGTAATTCCACTTTTAGTGAGAAAAAACATTCCCCTGGGTGATCTGTATACATTGCAGTGATTTTACCAAACTTTGTTGCAGATTCTTAGTACAAAGTGATAAATATCTTGTATGTTTTCTGCCCCCTACAGGTGTGTGCATGTCACACATCGTCTGTTTTACATTCGGGATCCTTTTTTTCCAAATACTGGCATTTTAAATCCCATTCAATATCTCTTCCTAATGACTGGATGAATTCTTCCTCTATAGTGTTTTCCCTTCTCTGTGATCTATCACTTTCTGATTTCCACATTTGCTCTTATCTAAAGCTTCTCAATCCTTTCAACTGTCCAGATTTCCGCTCCTTTCCATCCGATGTGACAGGGCACAGGGGGGTCAGACAGAAGCACATGTGTCTGCTGGCTGCTGCTTTCTATCACCTTGAAGTACGGCGTGTCAGGGAGCCGACTATAGAGGGGGTGTTTAAAGAATACCTTTCACTAAAGATTATAAAAAAAAAGTTCAAAATACAAAAAAAAAACAGTAGCCAGTTTGAAGTTAACCACTTCACCTCCAGAAGATTTACCCCCCTTCATGACCAGGCCATTTTTTGTGATACGGCAATGTGTTACAATTGCGCGGTCATGTGACGCTGTACCCAAATAAAATTGATGTCCTTTTTTCCCACAAATAGAGCTTTCTTTTGGTGGTATTTGATATTGGTGGTATTTTATTATTTGCGCTATAAGCAGAAAAAAGGCCGACAATTTTGAAAAAAAAAAAAAACAATTTTTCTTACTTTCTGCTATAAAACGCATCCAGTAAAAATGTAATTTCTTCATCAATTTAGGTCAATATGTATTCTGTATTCTGCTACATATTTTTGGTAAAAAAAAAAATCCCAATAAGCGTATATTCATTGGTTTGTGCAAAAGTTATAGCGTCTACAAACTATGAGATTTATCGATCGCCGCCATTACTAGTAAAAAATAAATTATTAATAAAAATGCCATAAAACTGTTATTTTGTAGACGCTATAACTTTTGCGCAAACCAATCAATAAACGCTTATTGCGATTTTTTTATTTTTTTTCTACCAAAAATATGTAGAATACGTATGGCCTAAAACTGAGGAAATTTTTTATTCTTTTTTTATATATTTATATTTATTATAGCAAAAAATAATGCGTTTTTTGTTCAAAATTGTTGCTATTTTTTTGGTATATATCGCAAAAAATTAAAAACTGCAGAGGTGATCAAATACCACCAAAAGAAAGCTCTGTTTGTGGGGAAAAAAAGGACATCAATTTTGTTTGGAAACCACTTCGCACGACCGCGCAATTGTCAGTTAAAGCGACGCAGTGGCAAATCGCAAAAAGTGCTCTGGTCTTTGGCCAGCCAAATTGTCCGGGGCTTAAGTGGTTAACTGACAATTGTGCGGTCATGCAATGCTGTACCCAAACGAAATTTGCGTAATTTTTTTCCCAAAAATATTTAAATATCCCCAAGAAAGTTAAAAAAAAAACGAATTTCTTCATCAGTTTTAGGCCAATATATATTCTTATACATATTTTTGGTAAAATAAATCGCAATAAGCGTATATTGATTGGTTTGGGCAAAACTTATAGCATCTACAAACTATGGGAAAGATATTTATGGCTTTTTTTATGTTTAATTTTTGAATTTTTACTAGTAATGGCCTTGATCTGCAATTTTTAGCGGTAATGCCACGGACAGATCGGAAACTTTTCACACATTTTTGGGACTATTGACAATTTATACAGTGATCAGTGCTATAAATATGCACTAATTACTGCGTAAATGTCACTGGCAGTGAGGGGGTTAACACTTGGGGACGATCAAGAGGTTAAATGTGTGTTCCCTCAGTGTGTTCTAACTGTATGGGGATAGGACTGACTAGGGGAGGAGACATATCGTTGTCTCCTCTCCCCTGACGCACACAAATCCCCGTGCTGGCTCTCGTGCACGGGATCGCGCGTGGCCGGCAGCGATCATGGTCGCTGGCCGCGCGCATCGGGTCCCATGCTGTGCAGCGGGCGCGCGCCCTCTGGCGGCTCTCCTGGGCCAAGCTGTACGTGTACAGGATTTTGCCAAGGAGAGCCATTCTGCAGCAGTAAAAGTACGTGAGCCGGTCGTGAACCGATTAACCTTAAAGTGATTCTAAAGGAAATTTTTTATATATATATATATATATATATATATATATATATATATATAAAATCACATTTTTTTATTTCTTAAAACATAACAAATATGTTGAACTTACCTGCTCTGTGCCTCTGTCCCCTACCAGTGGTTCTGGCAGCTCCCCCCTCCCAGCCCCCCCCCCAGTTAGGTACTCCCGAGCCGTGCTCTATGTGTCCATTCGCACACAGAGCATGGCTCGCCCCCCCCCCCCCCCCCCACTCTCTGCTCATTGGCTCACTGGCTGTGATTGACAGCAGCAGGAGCCAATGAGGGGGAGAGACCCAGGAGAACTGCTGCTCTCATGCACGTCACTGGATCGAGATGGGGCTCAGCTAAGTATAAAGGGGGGGGGCTGAAACTTAATACATTAGGGTTAAAAAAAATCTTGAGCCTTGAGAACCACTGTAATACATTCACAGTATTAGAGATTCACCTTTACTGACGTTTGCAAAAAATATCCCCAAGCATCTTATTGTCCCTATCCTTTCTGCCACAATCCCAGGCATTACTGGGTACTTGAAATTGTGAGCTTTTAATGTGCTTTATTATTTACCTGTCATGCTGCCGATTTTTGCTGTCTTGAACTAAGTTCGCTGAAGTATCTTCTGCATCTGATGCCTCCCTCTGCGATCTGAGGTTTCATTCGCTCTCCAGGACATAGTATTGACGTGGTGAGCAGAGGAAGAGCACTGGGACATTCAAGCCTGGTACACACAATAAGATTATCGGACAAAAACATTGTTTTTTTTTTTTTTGCATGCTAGTCTCCATATTGAAAATGTGGAGGTTAATAATATTATGAAATTCTCGTACGGCAGACTAAAAATCCAGAAGTGATGTAACGTATTGTATTTTTGGATGAAAACTCTACTGATTAAACGAAAATTGTACAATCTGACATCATACGAGAAAAATTTTCATGTTTATCCCTTTGGATCATTTCGGATGAACTGTCGTTATCAGCTCTCGAAAGCTGCATACGAACGATCAGATTATCGAATGATTGCTTCGAATGCGGTATTTTTCATCCCATTCTCTGATCGTGTGTACGAGCATTAAAATGACAAGTAATCATTTTACAGCTTATGTATAATTGTCAGCTTGGCTTATTTTCCCCTATACAGCAAGGCTAGACAAACTTCAGGAGCAAGATACTGAATCTGCAAAGAAAAAAAAAAATGAAACAAACAAAAAGAAAGCCCCCAAAAAATACGAATTTTGATTTGTTCACTTAAAAAATAAATAAATAAATAAAAATAGACTTTTAGCAGTGTTTAATGACAGGGGCTTTTAGAGGCAAAAATAAAACAACTGCCAGTGTGTCCAGGAGCGTTTTGGCAGAAAAAAAAGATTGACGCTTGTAAATGCGCGTTAACGCTAGCCACATTTAGCGCTTGAGCGTTAATTGGTTTCAATGGCAAGAATAAATTATTGTTCTGAGCAATTCAATAAATTAACACCCAAGCCCTTGATGCCTGTAAACAAACCTTTTACAAGCGTCAGGTTTTTTTTTTTCTGCCAAAACGCTGCTTCCTGGAGGAAAGGCTTCTAGGAGAGTTTGTAAATGAGGGGAAAAATACTGCGCTAAACCCAAAAAGAATGTAAAAAGTGAAAAAGCTGCTAACACACAAAGTCCAAGCAGTAATCAAATAAATAGTGTAGCGCTAGAATAAAGCCCGGAAGGGCCACAATGAAAATCAAAGTCAAAATAAGTAAAAAAGACCTGTGAACAAAAACAATATATACACAGAATCACAGTGAACACTGGTCAAATGGCCAGTGTCCACATACAAAAAGTCCAATGAGTGGAAGACTGGCTCTTATGCCCTGTACACACGGTCGGACATTCCGATGGAAAAAGTCTGATCGGATTATGTTGTTGGAAAATCCGATCTTGTGTGGGCTCTAGCAGACTTTTTCCGTCGGAATTTCGGACGGAAAAAGTTTGAGAGCAGGACCTAAAATTTTCCGACATCAAAATCCGATAGGACTTTTTCTGATCGTGTGTATAGAATTCCGACGCACAAAGTGCCACGCATGCTCAGAATAACTTTGGGGACGAAAGCTATTGGCTATTGGCCTCTTTGTAGTCCCGTCGTACGTTGTGTACCTCACCGCGTTCTGAGCGATTTTCCGACAACTTTGTGCGACCGTGTGTATGCAAGACAAGTTTGAGCCAATATCCGTCGGAAAAAATCTGATGGATTTTGTTTTTGGAATGTCCGACCGTGTGTACAGGGCATTAGTCCAAGACTGGAACAGATATCATGTAGTCAGAGTAGACTGTGATGGTGTTGACTAAAACATATTCTGATGAGAGGATGGGTACTCTTACTGGAACAGGTGGACGCACAAACCGTACGGCCGTGCCTCAAAAAGGCTTGTAGTACTGGTTTCCCGATGTAGGGTGATACCAAGCTGGAAAAAGGCACGGAGACTGTAACACCAATCTGCACGTAATTAGAAGGTGGTTCCAGAGCGATGATGCCAAAGCGGAGGTTCCCAGGATTTTCCGAACCGGTCCAAAAAATGGTGTTCAGATGGGCAGTCATCAGTACTCAAAACATGGGGAAAGAGAAAGGACAGAAGCTCCACATGGCGTAGGTCAACCAAAATAGGTTTATTTAAAAAAAGTACCCTACAGTGATTTGCAGGTAATAGTTAAAACGTGATCACAAAAGAATGTAAAAGCAATGTAGGGAGCAGGAGGTGCTGGCCCTAGGAGAGTTTGCAAAACGTCCAGTATGTATGAGGCCTAAGGCCCCTGTCACACATGCGGATCCATTTATACAGATTCCGCTTGCTCAGCGGGGAAAACGATTGGTTGATCCCCGCTGAGTCAGCGGATGACAGGTCCGTCTCTGCTCACTGTGCGGAGACGGACCTGTCAGATCTCTGCTGTCTTCTATGGGGAGATCGGATGAAAATGGACCACCTGTCCTTTTCCATCCGATCCAATACACCAGACAGATTGGAAAATAGGACCACTATCTGTCTGGATTTAGCGGAGTGGATCGGATCGGATGTCAGAGGACATGTCACCGATGACATCCATCGCTCCATAGAGATGCATGGAGCGTTCGTTCAGGTCCACCTGAAAAAAATGAAACTCCACATGTGTTAAAGGGGCCTTATAGTGTTTGTACTGATGTTGTTTTTGTAGGCATCTCAAGCTTCAGTTTTTTTTTGTCTTATTTTTAGCCAATAACTAGGGGTGAAAAGTGCAATACATCTGTTTTTGTGCATTTTCTGGTGCTCCAATCAAAGTCTGTTGGGGCCAAGAACGCTTGAAGCATGTAGCCCAATAGAAAGTCAGCTACATGACCTTAAATTGTTCGCCAAGGTACTGGCCAATAGGATACTCTCACACATACCAAGCTTGATTCACAGGGACCAGGCGGGCTTCGTTCCACAACGGGAACCACGGGACAACACCATCAGGGTGATAAACCTAATTCACGCGGCCAGGTCATCAGGTCGGCCCCTTCTCCTGCTGTCAACCGACGCGGAGAAGGCGTTTGACCGCGTAGACTGGTCCTTCATCCAGGCCACCTTAGAACATATTGGGCTAGGCTCCTCGATGCTCAGTTGGATCCTTTCCCTCTACTCCCATCCTACAGCTGCAGTCAAAGTCAACGAGACTAGGTCCAGCTACTTTAACATCCGCAACGGTACGCGACAGGGCTGCCCCCTATCCCCGCTGATCTTTATACTATCCCTGGAGCCCCTCTTATGCAGAATAAGGGCGAACACAAACATTACTGGTTACCACAAACCCTCCGGGCCGCACAAGGTGGCCGCATTTGCGGATGACCTAATTTTCTTTCTAACAGACCCGCTCAATTCACTCCCTAACCTACTCCACTCCTTACAGGAGTACGGGGCCCTCTCGTCCTTCCAAATCAACCTGTCTAAGTCCTCCCTCCTTAATATTTCTGTGGACAAAGACACGATCCGCCGCCTGCGCTCAGAGTACCAGCTACGCTGGGCGACCAACACTATCCCCTATCTAGGCGTTGAAATTAGTCCAGACCCCTCGGACCTGTATCAGGCAAACTTCGCCCCTCTTCTTCTCCGACTCAACACAGATCTCCTTCACTGGCATTCCCTTACTTTAACGTGGTTCGGACGATGCAATGCCATTAAGATGACGGCCCTACCCAGGGTATTATACCTACTACAAGCACTCCCTATCCGTATCCCACCGCTATTCTTTAAACGAATCGACGCGATGTTTCGAGCCTTCGTCTGGTCACACCGAAAGCCGCGTATTAGACTGCAACTCCTACACATGGCAAAGTACAGGGGAGGGGTGGGCCTCCCAGATATAAAAGCCTACTACAGGGCGACCCATCTTACTAGAGTGGTCGACTGGCACTGCCACGCAGAAGCTAAACAGTGGGTGGCAATGGAGCTGGAGGACTCTGGCGGCATGGCCAAGAGTTGGCCGTGGACCACCACCCCTATCCCAAGGGACCTCACCAACCACCCCACACTTGGCAGCACCATACAGGTGGCCAGGGATGCCTTTCGGCACTCCTCAGTATCCCCAATACCCTCCCCCATGGTACCAATCTTGGGTAACCCCGATTTCCCTCCTGGCTGTATGAACCCTATTCTGGGATGTCTGACTGCAAAGGAGCGGCTCCACCTCCATGACTTCTTGGGCACGGACGGCCGACTCGTAGCAGAGGCAGGGATATATGCTACTGACCCCCCACTGGACTTCTGGAGTGGTCTCCAACTGCGTAATTTCCTGCGCCGGTGTGCAGGGACACCGGGCATATCGCGCCCTCTCACAGAACTGGAGCAAATTTGTCACCGCAGAGAACCGATTCGTCATTGTCTGTCTCTTATCTATTCCTCCCTGATCTCACCAGCAGAAGGGTTTTCGCCCCCCTTCCTCTCTAAATGGGAGGCCGATCTAGGAATCCAACTCAATGACTCACAAAAGGACAAGATCCTGCACTTTGCCCAGAAGTCATCCATAGCCACGAGAGTCCAAGAGACCTGTTATAAAATTATGACTCGATGGTACAGAGTGCCTACCACTCTGCATCGCTTCTTCCCGCAGGTTTCCAGCCTTTGCTGGCGCTGCGGTCTGGAGGAGGGAACGATGCTCCACATTTTCTGGGATTGCCCCAAAATCAAACCCTACTGGCGAGAGGTGACAAGCACGATCGAGCACCTGACTGGTGCTATCCTAGAGGGGGATCCCGGGGCCTGCCTGCTGCATCTCTCTAAGCGACCCATTAAGAAGTACAAAGCATCCCTTACCATTCAGCTCTTAAATGCTGCCAAGGCATGCATCCCCCTGCGCTGGAGATCGGAGATTCCACCATCAAAATCTATGTGGTATGCCAAGGTTAATGAACTGAGGAACATGGAAGACCTCACTGCCACCCTGCATGGCAGAGAGGAGGCCTTTTCGGAGACATGGCGACCTTGGATTCAATACATATACACTGAAGCATACCTCCGTGAGGTTGCATGTCCTGATTAATCCACGCAGCTGAATCTCCCGCATGGTCAGGGAGGCACCACCATCTCCATCTTTCCCCTTTTTCACTTCCCCTTTCCCTCTCTCTCTCCACCCCTTTTCACCCCTCCCCATCCTACATATATTTTTTTCTCCTTTTTCAAGTTCCCCCCAGCCATGGGCCGGTTTAGCCAGATAATATGCATATCTTATATACATTACTCGTCTCTTGTGCCACATGGCTGGGCCCGGCTGTCTGGTGGACCAATCTCCCAGACAGACGGAGTAGTTTCTCTCAGTGTGGCCGTGGCAGCCGCACCGACATATGGGTTATTAAGGAAACAGTGTAGAAGCTCCTTCCCGGGGTGGCACACGTGCAGTTTAATTTTCACCCGCAACCACACTTATAGACCACAAGGTGCCAAACCGGGGGAAGCGTCACACGACGAAGCTGGTACAACATCTAACCCTATTTGCTACACGTTACTGTTTTGTTTTGTTTCTTTACTATAAGCAATGTCATCGTTATTCTGTAATTGTTATGCTGTACCATTTTGAAAATAAATAAAGGAATTACAAAAAAGAAAGTCAGCTACATTTTTGGTTCCTGTTTTTTCACGTTCACTCTGGGTGAATGTCACCAGGATAAATAGTGAAGGTGAATCTCCCTAATGGGCACACAGGCAGCAATAAAACCCTGAACCCTGATGAATGCCCTTCACAAAAAAGTTAAAATAGTTTTGCCTTTCGTTATACTTGAATTCTCGCCTTTTCAAGAACACGTGCGAGCAAGCACTCTGTAAGGGGCCAGAAAAGTTACTGAAACCTGGCCTACTTAGAAGGTGCATTGGTCATATGATCTCTACCCCAGTACCTAGGGGGACTCATGTCAATAGACTTGGGCTACTTTCACACTGTAGCCGCGGCCACATTGGCCGTGTAGAGCCACGCATATTTTAGCGGCACTTTATCGTCGTTTTAGCAGCTCTTTTCAGCCGCTAGCGGGGCATTTTTAACCCCTGCTAGCGGCCGATGAAAGGGTTAAAACCGCTCGTGTTGCAGCGCTTCTGAAGTGCTGCCCATTCATTCCAATGGGCAGGGGTGGTGTATACAGCGCTGCTACACCGCCCCAAAGATACTGCACCACCCCAGTGTGAAAGCACTCAGGCTTTCAATCGGGGAGGCAATAGCAATAAAACACCTGAAAACTGCCTCAGCGTGAAAACAACCCCTTACCAGCTCCAGCTGAACATCATTCCCAATGCCTGGTGGGGGGGTGACCTAACCTAAGGTGCAGCAGCACACTTGTGAGTCATTACTTGGCTCCCTCCTTTCTGCACATGTGCACTGCCACAGAACCTTATTGGCTTCTTGTGCTACCACCATCTCTATGAGTCTGGATGCTGCGTCAATACAAATAATACTAATAATATAAAAAAAAAAATGATCCTGTTCCCTTAAAGTATGAATAACAGCACAGTTCTCATGCTGTGTGATTTGGCCCCTTGTATCACCTGAAATACCTGGCTGATCCTGCCTGGTTCTACCCTCCCCCTGTAAACTGACCACGGTTTATCATGGCTGCTGAGCCCTGACAGTTTACGGGCCTCCGTCATCCGCATTCCTGCTCTGTCCTCTCCCCCCCCCCCCCGTTCTGCCTGTCAGTGCCCACCCCTCCGCGCCCCTCCTGCAGAAATAACTGTGCTATTTTAAGGCACTCACCTGTCTTCCCTAATGCTATGTGCCCAGTGTATCTGTTTTATTTTAAAAATGAGTTCTATACTGTATTTCCTAGCGGCGCTCGTGTGACAGGCCGCCTCTCTCCTCCTTTCCTCCCCCTGACTGACATCAGCGGGGGATTCTCTGCCCCTCTCGCTGTAGCTGTCAGTTCGGGAGCAGCGGCCGGTCACGTGAGTGCCGATCGGCGCTAGGAAATACAGTAGAGAATGGCATATTTTTAATAAAACAGATATACACTGGGGGCATTAAGGAAGACAGGTGAGTGCCTGAAAAATAACCAAGTGGGGTTACAACCACTTTCATTATGCTTTCATGAATACATAACTGTCACCATTAGTGGGATTTAGGGCTAGTTCACACCATAGAAACGCAGTCTGGATGCGTTTCCAGATGCTTTTCTGCTTGTGTGTTTTGATGCGTTCCAGTAAATAAGGATATGTGTGTTCCAGTGCGTTTAGGTGCATTCCAGTGCGTTTTTGTTGTGTTTTACAGAGTTCCAGTGCAGGAAAAATGCAGCATGTTCTACTTTTTTTTTTTTTCTGGAACTTCAAGCACTGGTGTGAACTATGCCATTGAAAACCATATAACTTTATTGTCCATGCGTTTTTGATATCATGCCTAGTTGTGCTCTATGTTCAGGCAGCAACATTGCAACTGACCCCTTGTTTGGAAAGTTTGGGGACCCCTGCCTTAGATGATCTCACACAGCAGATACACAGCTATGAGGCTCAAGACACAGGGAGCGCTCTGCTATTTTTCAGGAGGAATTCAGGAAAAAAAGGTAGATTTATTACGGTACAGCTTAGGCACAACTAACATTTCTAAATAAGATAGGAAATCTTCACATTTTAAAATTCAGGTTGACTTTTTTTTTTTTTTTTTTTTTTTTTCATTTCCAAGGAAAAATGTCATTCAATTTAGTACCTTGGCCTGCACACTAAATTATAATTAATCTTTGCTCGAAAATTGATATTAAATGAAGTGTAGAAAGGTGTTTTCATCATACTTCCTGACATCTCTGTTTGTGAAAATGTGTAAATTGAACAGCTATTAAGGACTGTAATATGCATACACTGGTAAGTGCTGACCTTTCTGTTTACTTAAGTAAATGTTAACAAGTGGCGTAATGGCGTAACACTGAAAGATGGATGTGGCCTGATTGACGTGTGTTATACGCTTTTGGAATTAAAACGTTTACATTTGCATGTCAGATTTATTTTGCATAATACATCCAATGCTTTGTACAATTTAATGATGACAAGCCTTTGTCCTGGCTTTTTTTTAACACTCTGGTTATTTTAGGCACATTCCAGGGTTAATGGCTCTTGAGAATTAGTGTTAATGCACTTCTGGAGGAGACGAGGGGCACTGTCAGTGGCTTCTGGTTATGCTGCAAGGAAATTACAACTATATATTACACGAGGAGTGATATATTTATTTTGTATTAGACAGTTTATGACTGTGACAATTCCAATGCAGATCTCATCCAAAGCAACATTTTTCATAAGAATTTGTACAGCTGACATGATTGCATTTTAAAGAGGACCTCACACCTAAAATGCTAAATTTAAAGTGGCTGTAAACCCTCCCCAGTGACTTTTAACTATAGGTAAGCTTAGAATAAGGCTTACCTATAGGTAGTGAAAATGTCTCCTAAACGTGCGCCGTTTAGGAGATATTTCACTTGTAGTGCGCAGATGATGTAATCGGCGCATGCGCTGTGAAGAAACGAACCTCCGTGCCGTTTATTTCCCCCAGCCTGTGCTGTTACTGACGGATGCGCGCGAGAGTGACGTCACGGGGCCCTGGCCAGTCACAAAGCTGGAGTCCGTGGCCCCCAGAAGGAAGAGGGGGCATACTAGCCCATTATGCTTTTAATTTGCAGGCCTTGCAGGGAGCAAAAGAGGAAGTAAAACCCATCAGGGTTTACTTCTTCTTTAAGACAACCCATTGATGGTGCGAATTTCTTTCCTGCAACCACGGGTTGCAGGAAAGAAATTTGCACGATTCTCCCATCAACACAGACAGTGCTGACAAGTGAATCCCTCCTGCCAAACAATTGTCTTCTCCCGCTGGTAGAAGACAGTGATTATCGCTAGCGGCTAGCAGAAGCAAAATCCGGCAGGCTGGTTGTACCCAAGTTGATCGATCAATCAACTTGGTACATTCAGCCTGCCCATTAATGGTTCCAATCGTGGATGGTTCCTGCTGAACCAGCCCAAGATTCTAACCGTGTATGGCCGACCCTAAGTGGGCCCCCTTGCCCCTGCTGAAATGCAGTATAAACGAGTTAGGACTGCAGATAATACTGGGGTGCCTTGTCGCAGCCTCTGCAGCTTACGCAAGTATTTGCAAATGTGTGAAAACTAAACCCCTGTTTTTAATGTGAACTGTGAGAGAGGACAATTCGGTTTGTTACAGGCTGGTTGGTAAGTTGAGCTGGGAATTTTTCTTTGTTGTTTGACATGGGTTGCCCTGCCATGTGCTCCTTGCTTTTAAGGACAGTTAAAGGTTGGGGCGGTTGCCGTTTGTACACTCGTGGCCAAAAGTTTTGAAAATTACACAAATATTAATTTTCACAAAGTCTGCTGCTTCAGTGTTTTTAGATCTTTTTGTCAGATGTTACTATTGTATACTGAATTATAATTACAAGCATTTCATAGGTGTCAAAGGCTTTTATTGACAATTACATTAAGTTTATGCAAGGAGTCAATACTTGCAGTGTTGACCCTTCCTTCTTTTTCAAGAAGTTTTCCTAGCCATGGACCCAAAATGTCGATGTTTTGTTCCCCAAGCCACTTAGTTATCACTTTTGCTTTTATGGCAAGGTGCTCCATCATGCTGGAAAAGGCATTGTTCGTCACCAAGCTATTCTTGGGTTGTTGGGAGAAGTTGCTCTCAGAGGATGCTTTTGTACCATTCTTTATTCCTGGCTGTGTTCTTAGGCCGGCTTCACACTGGGGCGGTGCAGGCGGCGACGGTAAAGCAGCGCTATATTTAGCGCTGCTTTACCATCGATTTAGCCGCAGTATGCGGCCGCTAGCGGGGTGGTTTTAACCCCTGCTAGCGGCCGAAAAAAAGGGTTAAAAACCTCCGGAAAGCGCCGTTGCAGCGGCGCTTTGCCGGCGATATCCCCGCGGTGTCCCATTGATTTCAATGGGTAGGAGCGGTGAATACACCGCTCCTTCACCGCTCCAATTATGCTGCTAGCAGGACTTTTTTTACCGTCCTGCTAGCGCACCGCTCCAGTGTGAAAGCCGTCCGGCTTTCACACAAAGGACATAAAGGACCCGCTTTTTTCAGGTGCTACACAGCCGCTATTTTTAGCGCTGTAGCTCCTGAAAAACGCCCCAGTGTTTAAGGGCAAAATTGTGAGTGAGCCCACTCCCTTGGCTGAGAAGCAACCCCACACATGAATGGTCTCAGGATGCTTTACTGTTGGCATGACACAGGACTGATGGTAGCGCTCACATTTTCTTCTCCGGACAAGGTTTTTTCCGGATGCCCCAAACAATCATAAAGAGGATTCATTAATGAAAATTACTTTACCCCAGTCCTCAGCAGTCAAATCCCTGTACCTTTTGCAGAATATCAGTCTGTCCCTGATGTTTTTCCATGAGAGAAGTGACTTCTTTGCTGCCCTTCTTGACACCAGGCCATCCTCCAACAGTCTTAACCTCACTGTGCATGCTGATGCATTCACACCTTCCTGCTGTCATTCCTGAGCAAGTTCTGCACTGGTGGTGCCCCCGATCCCTCAGCTGAATCAACTGTAGGAGACGGTCCTGGCGCTTGCTGGACATTCTTGGGCATCCTGAAGCCTTCTTCACAAATGCAGTGGAAATATTTTTTTATGGGATTAATGCCGCGTACACACGATCGGAAATGCAAAACTCTGATGAGAGCTTTTTGTCGGAAAATGCGACCGTGTGTATACTCCATCGGTCTTTTGCTGGCGGAATTCCAGCCAGCAAAAGATTGAGGGCAGGTTCTCTATTTTTCGGTCAGGAAAAGTTCCTATCCGAAAATGCGATCGTCTGTATGCAATTCAGACGCGCAAAAAATCACGCATGCTCGGAATCAATTCAACGCATGCTCTGAAGCATTGAACTTCATTTTCTTGGCTCGTCGTAGTGTTGTACGTCACCGCGTTCTTGACGGTCGAAAGTTCAGAGAACTGTTGTGTGACCGTGTGTATGCAAGACAAGCTTGAGCAGAATTCCGTTGGAAAAACCATCCAAGATTTTTGGACAGAAATTCTGCTCGTGTGTTCGCGGCATCAGTTCATTTTCATGGCAAAGAGGGACTTTGCAATTAATTGCAATTCATCTGATCATTCTTCATAACATTCTGGAGTATATTTAAATTGCCATCATAAAAACTGAGGCAGCAGACTTTGTGAAAATGTATATTTGTGTCATTCTCAAAACCTTTTTTTTTTTTTTTTCTTTTTCATCAATAGATTTTTATTGTAAATTTTATAGAAAAAATGTAAACAATGTATACATTGTTAGCGTTGTACAATTTTGTGTACAGATCCATGTGTAGGAAATTTTCTTATATACGTTGTGGTAACATAAAACAAAGCAAATAATTAACTATTATTAAATGCTGAAACTTATACAACAGGTGTGAATCAATGGTTACTATGAGGTGTTGATAGTTATCACTCCTCCAAGGGACCCCTATTGGGATCTTTTTTGTCCCCCTGGGGGTGCTAAATTCAATCTCCATGGAATTTGTGTAACCACTGTATATGTTTTAACATAGTATTGGTATATTTAATACTGATAGATGATCACATTTTTCTTACTGACTCAGTGCTATATCATGACTAAACTAGATATAGGCATTTTTATTACAGAAATTTTTCGGCACCTTTCCATTTTTTCAAAACTTTTTAAATTCTCAAAACTTTTGACCACAGCTGTACTGTTGGTTAATTGGTAAGGGGGGCGCACTGGACACCTTCGCTGCCATTGTAACATTTGATGGGTGTCCAGTGCACCCCTGTGCCTTTTAGGGAGGAGTGGGCTCCCTCCAAGGCATACCTGCCCTCAATCTATCCATTATTATTTACTGTATATGCTCCTACTATGGTTGCTCTCAATATATTTTAGAGTTCGGACTGCAGATAATACTGGGGTACCTTTTCGCGGCCTCTGCAGCTTATGCATGCATTTGCCAATGTGTGCAAACTAAACCCCTGTTTTTAACGTGAGCTGTTAGACAGGACAATTTAGTTTGTTGCAGGCTGGTTGGTAAATTGAGGTGCTCCTTGTTGTTAAGGCCAGTTATAGGTTGGGGCAGTTGCGGTTTGTACTGTTAAAGATAAAAAACACCTGTAATAGGGTAAAAAGTCAGATGGTATACTTGTATTTCTCCTGCCTTTCAGCTGTAATGCCTGAGCAGGGATGATGTCCTTCTCCTCCTGGCAAGATTTGGGAAATGTACAATAGTCTAAATTGTGCTTCCTGCACCATACAGAAGCATCTTCTCATGAAATTTGGTATGCTCGCTGTTAAGCCTGGTACACACAATGAAAATACCGGACGAATGATCATCCCATTTTTTTTTTGTTTGTTTTTGCATGCTAGTCTCATACTCGTTTCCGAACATGCATGGCCTTGGTCACTCAGTTTTTTTTTTTTTTTTAATGGAGGAATACTGTGCTGATTAAACGAAAATCATTTGTTCTGGTATCGTACGAGAAAAATTTTCGTTCTTGTCCCTTCAGATAATTTAACATGAATTGTCGTGATCGGCTCTTAAAAGCTGTGTACTAACAATCAGAATATCGGGCGATCACTCCAAAAGTTGTATTTTTAGTAATTTATTTTAATTTAATTTTAATTTAGGTAATTTATAGTATCTTTTTTTAATGTTTATGCTGCATCTCAATAAAATGTGTGTGTGGGGGGGGGGGGGGCTTAAAAGGCAGATCTTGAGATGTTGCATGAAATTTTGTTTAAAGCGAAACTAAAGTCCTGCTTTCAAAAACTGCGAGCAAACATGCTCCCTGCCTTCTCGCCGTCTTCTTTGGAAAGTACACTAAGCTGCGCAAGGGCAGTTCAGTTTACGTTTTGGCACAGCACCTGTGTGCTGGGATCACTGCACTCTTGTGCACACACAGGACGTCACTCCGCGCTGACCAGTGAAGACGGACGCTGCCCGGCACCCGTAAGAAGCCAGGTAGAAGATGCCGGAGAGAGACCTTGCAAGTGTCAGACCTTGAAGGACTTTGACAAGTTTTGCTGAGTTTAGTCCCGATTTGGATCCCCATTCTGGCTGGGGTTACCCCTGACCCCCCAGCTAATTATTGAAGCAATTTTTTTTTACCTAAAAGTCAAATATTTTCCTAAATTTGTGGTCTCTTATCGCCTAGCCCCAAGTTTTCTGTCTTCTAGAATGCAGAGTAGTAGGGTCCTTCTTTGGGTGTCCATGCACGTGTCTGGGTGATATGCACACTTCCTATTGGCTGTTCCTCCCAGGCTCCAGACCTGCAGTGCCATGATAACCTAGCTCTGCAGAACTAAGGTCCTGCTTTCAAAAACTGCAAGCAAGCAGTCTGCTTGCTGTCTTCTTTGGAATGTACACTAAGCTGTGCAAGGGCAGTTTAGCTTACATTCCGGAGCAGCGCCTGTGTACTGGAATGACTGCACTCCCTTGTGTGCACAGGAATTACATCTTTCTGCATCGGCCAGTGAAGATGAACACTGCCCGGCACCCAGAAGAAGCCGGGTAGAAGATGCTGGCGAGAGACCCCACAAGCATTAGACCTTGAAGGAAAGGTAACCTTGAGCGGTCAGCGTGGGCACAGACTGAAGTGCTAGAGAGGGACACAGATTGCTGACTTGTGTAAGAACAAAAAGGGGGGTTTGGGAAAAATAATTGTGAATAGGTGGAAGGGGAGCGGGGGTCACATTTGCCCGAAGATTGGCTTAAAAAAAGTCATTATTTGCAAGTGGAGCATGTAAGCTCCAGTACTTTGACTAATTCAGAACAAATATGCAGATAAGGTCTTCTCACTTTACTCTGACCTTCCTTATCTGCATATTTGTTCTGGGTTAGTGAAAGTATTGAAGCCAAAAGTTCATGTGAGACAACCATCCTTTCTTTTAGGAAAAGTTTACTTAACCACTTAGACTATAGAGCTACAGGGGTGATTTAAATCTCTTCCCGACTGGCTGGCACGTCCTTAGGCTACAGCTACACATACACAGGAGATTTTTAGTAGCCCATTCCTGTTAACAATTGCTAGAAGTAGTTTTGGGTGAATAATAGAAAAGTTTAAACCCATGAGGCTATTTTTTTTTTGCCTTTGTTCTATTGGGGAGATTTGGGGTGTGCAACCAGCCTGCCGGGTTTTTCCTGAACGATTATTGCTGCCGGCTATAGCTAGCAAACCTAATCATTGTGTTCTGATGGCAGGGAAGGCACCCCACAGGCACAACACAATAGCGCTGTGGGAGGAATTCCTGTGGTAGAAGGAAAAAAAAATCGCATAATCTATGGCCTGCCTTACTTTAGTTTGAGATTCTTTATGTTGGAGCATTCATGAAAATAGATAAATTGAGGGAAGGTATACCTGGAGGCAGCCCATTCTGCCTTAAGCACTGCCTGCTGGCTGTGCGCATATATGTGGCCTCTAGGTGGGTGGGCTTTAATGCCAAGTGGCCGCATATATGCAGCCCTATGTAAACACGTTACCGTGCTGAGAGCATGCTCCCTGTGCACTCCCAGCACGGTAACTGCCGGGTACCAGAAATCTCCCGATACATTCTTGCAATCAGGAGCTTTCCAATCATGTGACAGCCAATCACAGCGGTCACCTGATCGGAATGCCTGTTTCCGGCTCCCAGCATTTAGAACCTCTTAAAGGGCCAGGAGGCAGCAGCGGTAGGGGGTTAAAGACGCTGACGGCATACAGTGTGTCTACCTGTAAGCTGGTAAGTGTGCTGGGGAAAAAATGTTCTGTGCAAAGCCCTTCTGTGTGCACCTTACTTTAAAAGCTAGTTTAAAATTGGTGTGGATGCCATTTTTGTTTAGGGTAGGCGTGCATTGGGGTGACATTTATGAATGGCACTGCAATGTGCATACCATAGGTTGGCACAACACAATGGCATGACCAGGGCTGGTTCACATGGTTGGCTGGGGGGAAGGTGGTAAAACCAGCAGCATGGCTGTGGTTTTACCACCTCCCCTACTCAAACGTTAACATTACAGCCTGACAGGGCTGTACACATTCTGTGGCCATGATGCTTTGTTCCATGGTCATGGCATTTTTAACTCAAGCTGTAGTTTCAATAGAAGCGCACCTCAACCCCAAGCCAAGCTTGACTCATGGTTGTGGTGCAGTATTTTTCTTTTACCTACAAAATCCCCCTTGGGATTGGGGAAAAAAAAGCAGACGTTCAAGAGGCGTCAGGACTGAACAATGGTTGAACACCTGTCAGCCATTGCTATACCGTATTATCAGAACCAGACCACCATGGATTGCTTTTTAGAGAGCAGTATGCAATGCCGCCAATGTCAAAGAAACCCTTATACACAAGCGGAAATTCCGCCAGCAAAAGTCAGATGAGCGCTTTTGGTCCGAAAATGCGACCGTGTGTAGGCTCCATCAGACTTTTGCTGCAGGAATTCCAGCCAGCAAAAGATTGAGAGCATGTTCTCAATTTTTCGGTTGGAAAATGTTCTGATCGCCTGTACCAATTTCGACGCGCAAAATTTCTACGCATACTCGAAAACAATTTAATGCATGCTCGGAAGCATTTAACTTAATTTTCTCGGCTCGTCGTAGTGTTGTACGTTTTTGACGGTCGAAAGTTCAGCGAACTTTTGTGTGACCGTGTGTATGCAAGCCAAGCTTGAGCGGAATTCTGTCCATCCAAGATTTTTCCAACGGAAATTCCGCTCGTGTGTACGGGGCATTAGGGTAAGTTAGTATTACTTTTTTGGGTCGGTGTAACTTACCTCCCAAATTTTTAGAGGTGCACCGAATGGAAGTTGTGGTGCCGAAACTGAAATTTCAGGATGCGCTTGGCCAAAACCAAAATGGCAGTTTAAAAAAAAAATAAAAAAAAAAAATATATATATATATATATATATATATATATATATATATATATATAATTGTATTCAACTTTTAAAAGAGGAAGTAAAGTCTTCCTCTTTAATAGTACCTACAGGTAAGCCTATAATTAGGTTTACCTGTAGGTACTGTAAATATCTCCTAAACTTGCACCGTTTAGGCAATATTTACTGCATACGCTGCCGCCGACGTCATGGGCGCATGCGCAATGAAGAAATGGCCTGCTTGTGCCGTTTCTTCAGGGCCCGTGCCGTGACCGGCAGCTCCCTAGCTCATGCGCGGCAGTGACGTAATTGTGGCTCCGGCGAATCATATCGTCGGAGGCCGCGAACCCGGCAGTAACATGTCGGCCTTGTCAGCGGTGTGCCAGGGCCGATCCAGGGCATTGTTCTAAGGTAAGTATTTCATAATGAGCTAGTATGCGATGCACACCAACAAGTTATGCCTTTTTGTCGTGCAGGTTTTTGAGAGTTTTTTTTTTTTTTTTAAGGTTTACAACCTCTTTAATAGCATTAATTTAAATGTATATGAATGTATTGTCGGTTATTATCTGCACCTTTAGAGCAATAAAAGCTCAAGAGAAATGCATCCCTTTAAATTCATTGTATATCTTCACACTGGTCCCTTGCGCTTCTGTTGTGGTTTTAAAAAATCTTGCTTGCTGCATTTTTGGTCAGTTAACAAAACGCACCTCTTCTTTGAAATGCCTTGAAAACGCATCACTAACGCACCCGTGTTATGTTTTTGATGCTGTTTTTGAGTCACGTGACCTATGAAAAACACACCATAAGCACAGTAAAATTGCGGCAAAATCTGCCAATATCGTCACCTTTTTTCTCCATCTGCAAAATGCAGAAAACAACTAATTTTCGGTGCATCTTTACAAATGTTTTCTTTTTGGCATGCATAATACTCTGCAAGGAATGGGAGCCACAAAACGACTGCATCCAGTTCACCATGACAAAAAATGATGTATTCCATCTCAGTTGCATGCGTATTATATTATATATTATGCATGCGGATGTTTTTCTGCTGGTTACATCTGTATGAGAAGTTGTTGGTCTGAAGAATCACCCACTAGTGTGGAGATGCTGTCTTCTGTCTGATGGTAGTCTTCCAGTAGAAGGGAAATGGTGCCTACTAATCTCCCTGAATCTCTTCCTCTCTGTCCATAGCCAGATGTGGTCATTAATAAGCCCAGAAATGTTTATGGACTGACTGGTGTATATTAGCAGTTCTCGTTCTCTGTCTCTCTTCAGAAAACAACACGGAAAATCCTGTAAACATGAATAACATGACTATGATAATTCTTTATAAACTATATGACCTTACCCTTGACTTGTTTCGTGTAATTCTGGGGTTTATAGTTTTCCCCTTTTTTCATATTTTTTTTTGTTATTGACAGATTAATCTATAATTTATTTAATTCAAAGGAAGGGCAAATCATTCAACCTCGTTGCGCATTTTAGCCGTGTCTCCATTAAATGTAAACAGCGGTGCTGCAGTATTTAGGTAGTTGTGTAATTTATTGGTTCATCTTAAGAGCCTAATGCATTAAAGTTATGGCCTAGCAACGCCCACAGCCTTTTGAATTAGTACATCATGAACCCCCCCCCCCCTCCCCCCTCCACCTTTTGAATTGTTAGAAGGGCATTTCCTGCCATGTCCTCAAATGAGTGCATCATTCACTTCTGTGGAACACTTGAGAACCATTTCTGACAAATTACTGCAGGCAGAATCCATCAAAGCTAATGTATCCTCCATCTCCAACAATTTTACTGCACAGGCTTCTGTAATTACTATATAGACCCACCTTTGTCACGCTTAACACCTATCATCTTCCAAATACCAGCTGTTTTACTTTCGGTCTGGGGAGTCGGGCTTTTTCGAATGCTTCTGTGTGAGGTGGCTTCTGACTGAAAAATCTCTGATCGTTTATTCAATAAAGCAAAGTACAGCATAGCGATGATGGTCCGAGCGCAGTAGCCTACAGAAGAGATTTCAGTTTAGGAAGGTTTCGTGAGGGAAGGATACATTATGGTTGGTTGCTGTGGACTACTGCGCTTTTCTTGCACTGCGCTGGGCCTTGCTAAATGAGGGAAACTTCCCATTCTCTAGATTGAGCAAAGCAAGACTGCATAGAAAGCAATTGTGTGCTCTATTAGGCCTCGTTCACACCTATGCATTTTTAGTGCTTTTTGCAGATTTGCTCTACAGAACGTGTTTCATAGGAAACCATGTTACATGGACTGTAGTGCAAATCTGCAAAAAGCACTAAAAATGCATAGGTGTGAATCCAGCCTACGGGAAACTTTCTATTCTCTAGATTGATCTGCACTGAGCAAAGCAAGACTGCATAGAAAGCAATTGTTTTGTGTGTGCTCTATGAGGCTCGATTCACATGTATGCATTTTGCTTTTGATCGCTTTTGCATTACTTTTTGCGTTGCTTGCCGCGTTTTTGACACGCGTTTTTGCCGCGATTTGCGTTTTTTTTTTTTTTACACTGTGGTTGCTTAGCAACCAGCTATATACAGTGTAAAATTCATTCATTCATCCATTGACTTCTATTACATGCAAAACGCTGCATTTTGCATGAAAAAAAGTCCCCGACCCTTTCCAAAAACGCAGAGGCACAAAAATGCATTGATGTGAACATGTTCCATAGGAACCCATGTTAAAAAATTTCCATGCATTTCTGCAAAATGCAAAATGCATCAAAAAACGCGCTAGTGTGAATGGAGCCTTAGGCCTCGTTCACACCCATGCATTTTTTAGTGCGTTTTCAGTTTTGCAGAAACACACTATAGTCCATTTAACGTGGTTTCCTATGGATGTAGGTCACATCTGTGCATTTTAATCACTTCAGCCCCGGAAGATTTTACCCCCTTCCTGATACTGACCAGAGCACTTTTTTTTCTCGATTCGGCACTGCGTCGATTTAACTGACAATTGCGCGGTCGTGCGACGTTGCACTCAAACAAAATTGATGTCCTTTTTTTCCCACAAATAGAGCTTTCTTTTTGTGGTATTTCATCACCTGTGCATTTTTTTTATTTTTTTGCGCTATAAACCAAAGAAGAGCGTACAAGTTTAAAAAAACACAATATTTTTTACTTTTTGCTATAATAATTATACCCCAAAAATATATATAACATTTTTTTTTTCCCCTCAGTTTAGGCCGATCTGTATTCTACATATTTTTGGTAAAAAAAAAAAAAAGGCAATAAGCATATATTGATTGGTTTGTGCAAAAGTTATAGCGTCTACAAAATAGGGGATAGTTTTATGGCATTTTTATTATTATTTTTTTTTTTTTTTTTTTTACTAGTAATGGTGGCGATCTGCGATTTTTATCGGGACTGCGACATTATGGCGGACACATCTGACAATTTTGACACGTTTTTGGGACCATTGGCATTTTTACAGCGATCAGTGCTATAAAAATGCATTGATTACTGTAAAAATGGCACGGGCAGTGAAAGGGTTAACCACTAGTGGGCGGTCAAGGGGTTAACATGTGTTCCCTATTGTGTGCTCTAACTGAAGGTCCACAGGGGAGATGACAGATTGCTGTTCATACTCTGTATGAACAGACGATCTGTCTGCTCTCCCCTCAGAGAACCTGAAACTGTGTGTTTACACACAGATTCCAGTTCTCGGTGTGCCCCGAGCCACCGCGGGAGCCCGGCGGTGATCGAGACCGCCGAGCACTCGCATCAGCTCTGTGGGCGAGCAGGGGTCACGCCTGCGCACCTCCAGCAGGGTGCACACGCCCCTAGTGGCCGAATATGTTACCGGCGTAACATGACGGCAATTCCCGCAGCCGAGCCATGTTGCCGCAGTACAACTGCGGCGGCTGGTCGGCAAGCGGTTAAGGAAAGGGCCAGGGGACTTTTTTCTGGTTGTTGGCTTCATAGACTTCAATGTTTCGAAAACATGTATTGCAAAATGCACCTGGAATATGCAAACTGCAACCTGCATAGGTGTGAATCGGTCCTTAACATTACAAGGCTGTGATGAGGTGGGTCATCACAGAGAAACTAGCAAAAATGCGGATGTGCATGACACATTTTGTAACACTTAAATAAAACAATAAAAAAAATAGTGTCCCTTGTGAGGTAACAACGTAAAGCATTGTCCCTCACTGCCTCCGCACAATGGACGCCAGCCCGCATGCTTTAGTTCTAAATTTAAGATTACTTGATTTGGGTGTGTCTATTAACCACTTGCTTACTGGGCACTTAAACCCCCCTCCTATCCAGACCAATTTTCAGCTTTCAGCGCTGTCGCATTTTGAATGACAATTGCGCGGTCATACAACACTGTACCCAAATTAAATTTTTATAATTTTTTACCCCAAAAAGAGCTTTCTTTTGGTGGTATTTGATCACCTCTGCGATTTAAAATTTTTTGTTAATTTTTTTTAAAAGACCAAATTAAAAAAAAAAAAAAAAATCCTTTTTTTTTAAATTTTGTTATAAAAATTTAGAATGGGTAATTTGTGTCGTCATTGATGTACACTGATGAGGCAGCAGTGATGGGCACTGATGGGTGGCAGTGATGGGCACTGATGGGTTGCACTGATTGGCGGCACTGGTGGGCATTGATAGGTGGCACTTGTGGGCATTGACAGGTGGCACTTGTGGGCATTACCTGAGGCATAATTGCCTCTGACTTTTCGGGACCGATGTCCCTTTAAGATGAGCCGGTGATTGGCTTTTCTTTATTTTCTCCTCCGCTGTCAGTGTGAGGAGAGAAAAAAAAACGATCACGAGCTGTTGTTTTGATCATGTGATCAGCTGTCATTGGCTGACAGCTGATCACATGGTAAAGGACCGGGACCCTCCCCTTATTCCGATCGCTGATCACCCGAGTCTCAGTGATCACGACGCGCGCAGGGAGCGTGCACAGGGGAGGACGTCATATGATGGCCTCCCGGGAATTGAGATCCGCGCTGTGGCCGTCATTCGGCCATAGCGCGGCTGTCAAGTGGTTAAAGCTGGCTGTACACTAGTCAATTTTCAAACGGTCGCTTATACGAACATTCGTACAAAAACTATTTGTACATTACAAACTAGACAAATGTAATTCGAAAGTAATACAAAATTTTGTTTACACTCATTCCAAAATTGAATATGAAAAGCAATTTCCAAAACAAAAATCACATTTTCTGTAAGGGCCGGTTCACACCATGCCCGCATATGAACTCGCTGTGTGTTCCTGTGCGATTTACATGCAGTTCTGTGTGGGGCGATTTCATCACATTCATTTTGAAAGGGCTAAAATCACACCGCACTGCACCAAGTAGTGAATGCACTGTAACCAGATTGCATGGTACAAAAGTGCCATGCGATCCAGTGTGTAATTTATTTTATCCTTTCAAAATTATTGGTCTTTTTTTGTTTATAGCGCAAAAAATAAAAAATGCAGATGTGATCAAATACCACCAAAAAAAAAACTCTAATCGTGGTAAAAAAAAAGGACAACAACTTTATTTGTGTACAGCGTCGCAGGACTGCGCAATTGTCAGTAAAGTAATGCAGTGCTGTATCGCAAAAAGTGGCCTGGTCAGGAAGGGGGTAAAATCCTCTGGAGGTCATGGGGTTAATGTGTATCGATGATTGTATATGAATCTCCACATTTGAACTTCAAAAATTTCTAGCCTACTCTTATTAATCTTAACAATATCAAAGTTTGTAAACTAACTCTGTGAAGGTCCCCACACATTTACTTCCTTGAATTCTTTGACACTTAGTCACTATGCCCTGTTGATGGGCACTACAGTGTCACACATTTCACAGAGCCCGCCTTCTGATCTACAGAGGTGCTGAGGAGGAGTTTCAGGAGTCAGTACAGGAACCACTGCTTGCAGGCAGCAAGGTACCATGGGATATGTAGTCCTTAGGAATTGACTGAAAATAGAGGTAAAGCTGCAAAGCATGCAGGGATTCATGGAAAGAGACAGTCCGCAGACAGGCATTACTCACAACATGAAAGGAGATTTTTCAAGTAAGCTTATATTGGATTGTCAATAATAACTATTGTTTGCATTGTTAATACAATGCTGATGTTATGAAAGTGTATGCTGTGAATGTAGAACTATTAGGACTTGACTGTAATGAATCTTTTTAATGCAGAACTCAAATTCCCAAATGATGTGTTATAAAATTGTCGCCTTTAATCTGGTTACCCACTGTTCTGTCCTTTATTCATTTGGAAACCTTCATTGTTTGCCACGCATAAGCTTACAGCTCGGTTTCCCAGCATTCCTGTGGTTTTGAAAGGAGAACTGGTGTGATGCAGCAAGTCACTCGGCTGACATTCACGGAACCCTTCGAGGGGTGTGTGCCAGGGCTCTTGGTTACATGACTTGCATTGTCCGTCAATGCAATATTCTCATGGATATTGCTCTGGCTGCATTCCTGCAGTAAATCACACCTCCCAACTTTCCGAGATGACCAAGAAGGACACACTGCTACCAGTCCCTCAATTTCAAGGATCACAAAGAAGAATTATTCAAATTATTGTTTAAATCCTCAAGTTCTTTTTCTTTTATACTTTTCAAAATAACAAATGCAGTCATTTAGTGGTTGGATGAAAGACTAGGGTAGTTGAATAGTACTATATATGTATGTATATATATATATATATATATATATATATATATATATTATGTATGTATGTATATGTATGTGCATGTGTGTATATGTATGTATGTGTGTGTGTGTGTGTGTGTGTGTGTGTATATATATATATATATATATATATATATATATATATATATATATATATATATATATATATATACTTTTATAGAGGTCCCAACATCGGACCAAAAAGAGGGACTACTAAGAAAAAACAGGGCAGGGGGATTTCATTCCAAAACAGGAACAGTTAGTGAATGAATTAGTAAACTACAGCTGACACTTCCCCCGCTCATTCCTTGATTTGGATTCCAGGTTTGCTGCATATTTTCAGTACACGTGCCAGAATTCATTAGAATGCAGTCTGAGGATAGGCTTCCTGTTTTAAAGCAGAACATTTAGGGATGCACCAATAGCACTTTTTTAACAAAGAGTACGAGTACCGATACTTTTTTTTAAGTACTCACCGATACCAATTACCGGTACCTATTTTTGGCATTTAGGGAGATCAAGATGAGGAGAAGGAGGAACAGGGAGAGGGGAGTCTCCATGAAATCCAAAGCAGATAAACAGAATTTATTGTTAAATCATCATCACGGTCAGATTACCCTGAGCATGGTAACAATAGGTGCTTGGAGCAAATTGAGGCAGAGATGTGCAGGAGCATTCAATAACTCAAATAGATGGTAAGGTGCACATCACTGCCAGGTCGAATGGATGGATGGCTCAGCCCATGGATCTCCTGAGGGGTTTTGACAAGGGAGGGACCTGGTGACAGCTGGGGAGACCCGAAGTAAACACGTTCACGGGCCAAAGGAGACCAATACAGACTCGGAGGGGACGTTCGATGCCGGCAGATGCTGGCGGAAGTGCTCCGTAAAAGATACAAACTGTGAGAGCACCGGAAAGCTGCAGATCATGCAGCCAGAAAAAAGCCGTTGGACACAGGATAACTAAGTTCCAAACTGGAAGGATGCTGACTCGGTCCAGGACTACATGTTTTGGGATTTAACCCCTTCTTCAGGTCACATGGTCATGTAGTCATGGACCAAGTTGGCATTTTCCCAGTTTGGATGCTGCATTCTTTTGTGTAAATTTCATTTGTCAACGGGAGAATCCCGCTGACAGCTGAAAGAACCGAGCCAGCAGGTATCAGTTTTAAAGCGTTTGTTAACCCAAAAAAAAGATCCTGTTCCTTTAAAGCATGTTATACAGCACAATGCTTGTGCTGTCATTTGGTCCCCTGTATCACCTAAAAAACCTGGCTAATCCTGCCAGTCTCTGCCCTCCCCCTCTGTAAACTGACCACGGTGTATCATGGCTGCTGAGCCCTGACCCTGTGGTCAATTTATGTGCCTCTGTCATCCGGAGCCCTGCTCTCTTCTCTCCCCCATCCTTTCCCCCCTCCCTGCCTGTCCGCTTGTGACAGTGCCCACCACCGCAACTTCTGCTGCTCAAATAACATTTCATATTGTCATACTATCAGCGCTGTGTCCTAATCCTGTGTGCATGATTTATATAAAAAAATGATTATTCCTCATTTCACAGCATCTCTGTGATCACGTGACTCTCTCTCTCTCTCTCTCTCTCTCTCTCTCTCTCTCTCTCTCTCTCTCTATCTATCTATCTATCTATCTATCTATCTATCTATCTATCTATCTATCTCTCTCTCTCCTTCTCACCTCCCGAGTGACGTCAGTGGGGGAATCTTGACCCTGCCCCCTGCAACTGTCAGATGAGGAAAGGAGAGATCCGGGCGGTCACGTGATCGCTGAGAGGCGCTGTGAAATTGGGTCTAATCACCTTTTCTTTTTTTTTTTTTTTTATAAATCGCGCACACACAGGGGTAGGGGTGCAACGGATCAAAAAACTCACGGATCGGATCGATCCTCGGATCAGGAGTCACGGATCGGATCATTTTCGGATCAGCTGGGTAATGCAGAGTAATGCAGAGTATCGCAGAGTAATGCAGAGTATCGCAGAGTATCGCAGAGTAATGCAGAGTATCGCAGGGTAATGCAGAGTATCGCAGGGTAATGCAGAGTATCGCAGGGTAATGCAGAGTATCGCAGGGTAATGCAGGGTATATGCAGGATATTGGCTGGGTAATGCAGGGTTTACAAGTGATCGCTCCGTCATTTGACGGAGCGATCACATTAAAAACAGTGGCCGGGTGTACCAAGATGGCCGCCGCTCCGGAGCTAGGCCGAAGCCGCGGCCTTTCCTAAGGCCGCCGGGTGTACAAAGATGGCTGCCGTCGCTCCGGAGCTAGGCCGAAGCCGCGGCCTTTCCTAAGGCCGAGGCCGCGGAGCGCTCCACGGATCGCGGGGTGTGCCGATCCGAACGGGGTGGCCCGTTCGGATCACGGATCGGCAACGATCCGTTGCACCCCTACACAGGGGGACACAGGATTAGAACACAACGCTGATAGTATGAAGATGTGAAAGTGGCTTAACAACTACTTTAAGTATCGGTGCATTTGCAGGAGTACTGATACTCGTGCCATCGCTTAGTGTCGGCATCTGTATCAGTGCAACTTTACTTTCATTCCCAGCATGCCGGGAATACTGTCACATTTGATTGTCCTCGTAACCGAACTGTTAAACCATCAAATGGCTGGAGACATAACTGATCACACGTGCAGCAACATGGCAGTTACAAATCAAACAGAAGCTAAGATGGCGGCTTCCTTGGCGGAAAAGGATAGGAGGGTTTAGTTCCGCTTTAAGAAGAAGCGAGTCTAACTGGCAAGATGTGTGGCTAAAGCTGGCCATACATGGAACAAAATTTGTTCTATGGAGGACCCTGTCATCAGTCAGCTCACGAAGGGCTCATTTAAAGTTGCTTCGGCTTCAACACACATTAACAGCTAGTTTACACTTGCTTCAAAACAAGGCTTCGGACAGGCTTTGTTAAAGCTCTGTGAATCCTAGTCAAAGCTCCTGTCACTAAATAAAATGGTTGGCTTACAGTCCTGTTTACATCTTGCTTTGCTTAAAAAATTATACCCCATGTAGCTTTAGTGGTGCTTCTAAGCGTCTTCAAAGCCTCCATAGAAGTCTATGACAAAGCTTGCTTAAAACCTCAACGAAGGCTCATCGATGCCCCACCAAAGGCTCATCGATGCCCCACCAAAGCCTCATCGATGCCCCACCAAAGCCTCATCGATGCCCCACCAAAGCCTCATCGATGCCCCACCAAAGCCTCATCGATGCCCCACCAAAGGCTCATCGATGCCCCACCAAAGGCTCATCGATGCCCCACCAAAGGCTCATCGATGCCCCACCAAAGGCTCATCGATGCCCCACCAAAGGCTCATCGATGCCCCACCAAAGCCTCATCGATGCCCCACCAAAGCCTCATCGATGCCCCACCAAAGCCTCATCGATGCCCCACCAAAGCCTCATCGATGCCCCACCAAAGCCTCATCGATGCCCCACCAAAGGCTCAGTGATGCCCCACCAAAGCCTCATTGAAGTACCAAGCAAAAGCAAGGTGTACACAGGACTGTAAGCTAACCATTTTATTTAGTGACATGGGCTTTGACTGGCGTTCAGAAACCTTTTAACAAAGCGTGTCCGGAGCCATGTTTTAAAGCAAGTGTAAACTAGCCCTAAGGCCCGGTTCACACTGATGCGAGTTTATAACGAATGCGATGCGTCAAAAACATTCTCAATTTGCATGTCATCCATGCGAATGAAGGTCGTTCACATACATGCGTTGCGATTCCTCTACGAATGCGATTAAAAAAAAAAGGGTCTTGTGCAAGTTTACAGCGTTGTGTTGCAAATTTAGTCTCCATAGACATCAATGTAATTCGTTCTGGAATCGCATGTGCGAATTCCACCACACTACTCGCCACAAAAAACAGAAAGTACACAGGAAGTTAACACCTTTTTTTTACATTATGATTCCATCACATCACACACATGTCCAACTCCTGAAATTCACTGTAAAATCACGGTAAATTCGTGATAAATTCGCACCTCACACAGGACAAAAAAAACTGAACAAATTCACAGCGCAGCAGTGTGAACCGAGCCTAAAAGTCAATTTTTTGACTTGTCAAAGGAGCCTGACAAGAAATTCTGAGCCGAACAGCGGCACTGTTCAGGTTTTCTGACAGCTGCTGGTGCTATACATACAGTAGCCAGTGATGCAGATTTGTCCATCCACACTGATGAGAGAAATATTAATATGTATGGCCAGCATTAGATTGGCAAACTTTAGGGTTTTCTGGGTTGCATTGGCAGATTAAAATAAATAAAAACATCCTTGTTTTAGGTTATACAGCCATCACCTGAATTTACTGTAATTTCTATTTTTAGTCTAGGGTTTGTTTTTCAAGATACGTTTTTATAAAAAAAAAAAAAAAACATTTATATATGTATGTGTATGTGTGTGTGTGTATATATATATATATATATATATATATATATATATATATATATATATATATATATATATATATATATATATATATATATATATATATATATATACACATTGTGTGTATATGTGTATGTATGTGTGTGTGTGTGTATATATATATATATATATATATATATATATATATATAAATAAATAATACACACTATATATAAACTATATATGCACACTGTGTATGTATATAATAATATATATCTTTTTTTTTATTTTTCATACTTGCAGAAACGGTGTGTGCAAATGTTTACTTTTTGGTTGCAGAAAGCTCCCTATTGCAACAATCCATTTTTATACAAACATTCAGTGAAGCTGTTCCTGGCCATGTTTTCCAAGTGTTCCTCTCTGCATTTCTCTGGTGGTAACATTATAAGAGCCTCTAGATGGAGCTTCAGCACTTCCAAATCTTGCCTGGGTCCTTGTGTCTTTTTTCCATCCAGTGCACACCATACCCATATCACATTCAAGGCTGCTCGCCTCGTGCTTCATGTGGTTTTATCGTATTTAAAAATGTTTGTTTTTGGGGTTTTTTTCCATCGTGGTAGAGAGAACATTTAGAAAAATGGAAATACTTTTAAAGAGCAAAACTTTAACAAAGGGAAGACATTTGAAATACATTATATTATATGGTATATTGTAGTTTAGATGGCTAATTATTTTTTTAGAAGTGCGATTTGCTTGAGATTTAAAATGAGACAGTTTGACATGTAAGAATATCTCTCACTCTTCCTTTTTTTTTTTTTTTTTTTTTTTGTGTAGTAGCTACAAGTATTATTTTGTCTGTCTGAATGTTGTAATGTCATTTAGCCTTTTTTTTTTTAAGTTTTGAATTATATTTATTGGGAAAATGTTATACTCTTGGCACATTTTTTTCAAAAACAGATATTTGGAAATACTGAAAATATTTGTTATTAATAATCTTGACAAAATTACAATTCAGTTATCTCTTGTTAAATAATATATAAAGATTTCTTGTTCAAGTCAGAAATACATTTTATTGATGGGATTTAAATGTTTCCTTCATTTGTGCATTTTTGCACATTTCCATACAAGTTAGATTAGTGTTTCTCAATCTTTTTTCAGTCAAGGCACCCTCTAAAATTATGGATAGTCTTGAGGCACCCCAGTCTAAAATAAAAAAAAAAACGATTCTAATAGCTTTCCATAATACATCAACATCCACACACGTAGGACACCTAACATTAGAGGCAATGTATTCTTCTTAATCCAATACACTTTTGCACACCGGTATTGACTAGTATTCAAATGTTTCTCTTCTCCCTCAGTTTTTCTTCATCACTCCACTAATCTGGCCCCAGACCTGATAGAGAGGGGCACGGTTGGGTCATTGGATGTTAGGACGCCAGCAGCTAGATGTTCAAAACCTGTGGCTTTGTGTAACTAAAGGTCAGGCTTCATCCATCTTCTGGCTTGTATACAATTTTGGGGTAATTTTTTGACATTTTGCCAAGGCACCCCTGAAGAAACCTCAAGGCACCCCAGGAGGCCTGGGCACCCTGGTTGAAAAAGGCTGAGTTAGAGAATGCCCATGAGTGAGGTGCTGCTGACCAGTTCTTGTGTCCATCAGAGAGAATAATATGCATCATTCCCTGGCCCCAGAGGAGCTTACATTTCTAATGTGGCTTCCACAGTCATACACACACACACAAAGTTTTGGATTGTTTGAGGGATCCTGAGCACCTGATGGAGACCCACACAGGGCATTAGCACACAATCTATGTAGACTGTGTCCTTGATTGGAATCGAACCCAAGCCCAGCTCTGCAAGGCAAGCACTCCAACCGTTGACCCACCATGTTGCCTGAAGCACCTTTTATATGTCCTCTTATTAGGCAAATCCAGGCAACCCAAAATAACTGTTTTGGAGGCAGATAAAGCAGATGGTAATTTTGTGGAGGGAGGGGGAAACCACAGATGACCACAGTTGTTTCTCACCAAACAGAGAAAAGCACAGACTTTTTGAAGACTGTGGGATTGATTTGTTAAGGGCAAAAAGGCTGTTCACTTTGCAAGGGAGGTTGCACTTTGCATGGGAATTTCCCCCAGAGCTTGGGGAATGTGGTGAAATTTCACTTTGCGAAATATACCCATGTTCAAGGAAAATTCAAAAAGAAAAGCATTTTTGCTTGAATATGGTTGAATGATGGAACATCAGAGCTTCACTTTATACACTAAGCTCTGCAGAAAATTCCCATGCAAACTGCAACTTACCTTTGCAAAGTGAACAGCTAATTTTCCTTTAGTAAAACAACCCCTGTATTTCTAGTGGTAATTCGGCAGGTGAAGTGCACACAATCAGTTTTAATTATTACTTTGGGTCAGTGTCCAGAATTATTCTGTAATGTCAAATTCAATGTTGTCTCCATTTTCTGGACACAGAGGGGGAGATTTACTAAAACTGGTGCATACAGAATCTGGTGCTGCTGTGCATGGTAGCCAATCAGTTTCTAACTTCAGCTTTTTCAATTAGGCATTGACAATAAAACATAGAAGCTCTTTGGGTTATTATTCACCAGATTCTGCATGCCACCGGTTTTAGTAAATCTCCCACAGAGCTCCATGCAAATTACTGTTACAGACAAGAAATTAAATTCTCCGGATTTCATCCTCCTCCATCAGCTTCAATGCCTGGTGAATTTCTGATCCAAAATGTATGTATGGAGCCTTCCAAGGTGGAACTTTCATCTTTATATTTTGGTTCAAGCTAGAGCATCGGTGCTCAACCTGTGGCCCTCCAGCTGTTGCTGAACTACAAGTCCCATGAGGCATTGCAAGGCTGATAGTTACAATCATGACTCCAAAGGTCAGAAGCATGTTGGGAATTGTAGTTTGACAACAGCTGGAGGGCCACAGGTTGAGCACCCATGAGCTAGATGCAGTGATCTCCAAGCTACGGCCCTCCAGCTGTTGCGGAAATACACGTCCCATGAGGCATTGTAAAACTCTGACATTCACAGATGGGACTAGGCATGATAGGAGTTTCTGAACAACTGGAGGGCCATAATTTGGAGACCCCTGAGCTAGAAGATGGCAGCCTGGGATCCTGGAGGTTTTACAAAGCACTGTCCTTGTATGTCGGTCATGGCATGCCAACTAGATGCCAACACTCCCCCCCCCCCCCCCCCAATGCTGAATGTATAGTAATAGCAACATGAATTACCAAAGTGGAAATTTGTTCTTTATGACTTCACCATGCCCTACAACAAACTACCTTCCCATTTTCTAATATATGTTTGCTTTATATACATACACTGGTGTGCTTCTTGTGTTGGCTTGCAAGTTAAACTAGTTCTTAATGGTGTCAATAGGTCACATTTTTTTTTCTTCAATTATTTATTTCAGGTACTTGTATAGCGCCATCAATTAACGCAGCAAATTACATATACATTGTACATTCACATCAGTCCCTTGCCTTGCATTACCGTATTACTACATGCTATAGTTTGTTTGCAATAACATGAAAATATGCAAAGCAAACAAAAGCCTGCAGAACCGTGCCCAATAAAGCGTTTTTGTGTGATTTTGAAAGAAGGGGCTACAAATATAAAATTCCTGGTTGTGAACTTTTGGCCCATGGTATCCTTGAGAAAGGCAAAAACCGCGATGCAGCGTATCTCGGAGCATCCACAATGCTTTCAGGCATATCAAAAAGCACATGTTGAAAACAGTCCTAAAAAAACATACATATGGAACTGTGTATGTTTCCCTTTCTTGTCTATTGCATATGTGTTTATGAAGCCATTACAGAAATTGCACCCTTGCTTTGCCGTGTAGCTGTTAAACCGCATTAGACAGTGAGGACTATCAATCTCGCCAAAACATATTTGTTTCTGCTGTCATTCGGCTGAAATCTGGGAGCCGCTAATAGAGCAGTCTGCATTTTAAGCTATGACTCTGGCCTGACATCGGGGCCTGGAATCAGTCTTTAGAGCCTGCTGGCTGGCAGACTCGGCATACTGTCTTTCTGCTTCGCTGGTTTTGTTAATATGTTATTATCATAATTAAGATATGATGTGGAGAAGAGTTATCCACTATAATCCATAATGTCTTCCTCTTGGAACTGTGCATAGAATACACCTCCGTGTCATCACATTATTTATTATACCAGTAATAACACATAATAATGGCTGATAAAGTAAAAAAAAATAAGCCCTCTTATGCAGTTTATAGTGGTTCATACCGAGTGTATTATGTTTATGTGAAACATATGTTAACCTTCATATTAAAGGGCGGTTGGGCATATAAGGATGATTCAAGCACCAAATGATTGTAGCATCAAGCCTGGCCAATACTTTTGCCTAACTCCAGTCATTTTATTTATTTTATTGCTACTAAACCCACAACAGTAAAATCAGTCTCTATATGTAGTAAAGCATGCTTGTTATACTCACTATACTCACTGTGGAACCTAAGGGGTTAACCCTCTGCATTGTGTATAAAGGCTGTTTGATCCTGTCTCGCTGATCCTCCCCTACTTCCACTGTCTCCAAAAAATAACCTGATATTTATAGAGCCAGGGGACGGGCTGCACATGCACAGTTTGGTGTGTATTGCTAGAGAGTTTTTTTTTTTTTTCTTTCTTGGGTGGGTGCATGTGATCAGCACAGGGCCAATCAGCACTGTCCAGACATGTCCAGACAGAGGATCAGGGGAGCATGAAAACTCCTCCTACAAGCTTTACTAGGAACTGATAGAAGTCACAAGGCTGCTATATACTGCTGATGAGAAAAGGTATTTAGCAGTTTTATATTTACTAAAATAATTGCGTGTCCATGTACTGTGGGAGACCAGATATAGTGAATGCAGGGTCCTGGGTTTAGTAACACTTTAATTTTGAATAGATTTCACATTTCTGTCTTTTTTTTTATCTCTGTCTGTGACCCCCATTGGGGAGATCTTACGTCACTTCCTTTCCCTATGACATCCATACAATATATAAGGGTTTGTAATGCGCTTGCTGGATTAAGCTGGTTATTTGTTATTTGAGTCCCTATATATTGGCTAAAGTGATCTGTGCTGGTACAGCTATTCCATCTCATGCCATGGAGTCCATCTTTACTGCCTAGTTGGGCGCATATTGACCACCCTGCATAGGGGGTCGCTGGCATTCTGGTAAGCCTTTGGTGAGGTTTGTATTTGGTGTCACCTCGGCTACCCCTGGAGTCTTTAAGGTTTAAAACAGTTTCTCATGATTTTTACTTTCGATTATTCATGGACACTTTTTAATGTGTATTTATCACTATTTTGCACCATTATTTTGTCACGATTTGTTTATTTTGCATATTATTTAAGGGCACACTTAGGCCCCTTTCACACTGGGGCGGTGAGCTGCGGTGACGGTAAAGCAGCGCTATATTTAGCGCTGCTTTACCGTCGTTTTTACCGTGGTTTTCGGCCGCTCGCGGTGCGGTTTTACCCCCCGCGAGCGGCCGAAAAAGGGTTAAACACCCCCCGCAGAGCGCCGCCGTAGCGGCGCTTTGCGGCGGTATTGCCGCGGTTTTACCGCGGTCTCCCATTCTTTTCAATGGGAAGGAGCGGTATAGGAGCGGTGAACACACCGCTCCTATCCCGCTCCAAAGATGCTGCTAGCAGGACTTTTTTTGTCATCCTGCTGGCGCACCGCTCCAGTGTGAAAGCCCGCCGGCTTTCACACTGGAGTTAAAGGGGCCGGATTTTTTCATGCGGTGAACAGGCGCTATTTTTAGCGCTGCACCGCATGAAAAACGCCCCGGTGTGAAAGGGGCCTTAAAGTGTTACTAAACCCACAACAATAAAATCAGTCTGTATACCTTCTTCCACTGTCCCCAATCGATCTGATAAGACAGAGCCTTTGGAGGCACTCGGCACAGGGCCAATCAGCACTGTCCAGACAGAGGATCAGGGGTCCTGCAGCCTCATAGGACAGTCAGAGTAGAATGAAACTCCTCCTACAAGCTTTAATCAGACACTGTTAGAAGTCACAAGACTGCTATATACTGCTGATGAGAAAAGATATTTAGCAGTTTAAATTTACTAAAAGAATTGCATTTCCATGTTCTGTGTACTGTGGGAGACCAGATATAGTGAATCATTTAATTATATATGCGCTGCACTGTTTTGGAAGTTTAGATGAGTGCCTGGTATCGCATCCAGCAGCATTATCAATTTAACCGCAAGTGCAGATTTACTTTCTGTTTTACAATATATAAGGGTTGAAGGTGTCATTAGGACAGGAAGGAAGGCCTGCTGACACTCCCTCCCCCTGGTCCTAGAGACAGGCAAGCGCAGTCAATCAGTCCAAAGTTTTTATATTGTACAGAACAGCGTCGTCGGGCAGCAGTGGGGGAAAGGGATGGCAAGCTGCCGACTACCCTAGCACTGGAACTAAAACACCTATTAAAATAAGACAAAGTTCTACATCTATTTTGTCCCCCGGGAGACAGGATGCAGAAAAATAATGTGAGGTATGTGAGATGGGGAATTTTAGCTCTCGTGGTAGATGCGTTTATACAGTAAATCCATGGCAGACAGGAACTATATTTAAGGGCCTGGTAGCCCACTTTAATAAAATGGCAGAAAGGAAAACAGCCTAACATAAAGTTTCCCACGCAGGTCTTTTTCAGCTTTAGCAGAATACAAACGCTGGGAAATGCAGAGCCACCTGGCTCATAAGCTCACTGCTCAACTGCTGTACCACGCTTCACCTCTTTCACCAGGCTTTCTGACTGTGTCGCCCAGCTCTCCTGGATACTTGGCTCTCTAGCCTTTAGTAGCAGCACCCTGCTGCACGGCCCACCTCTAGCCTATGGATTGGGGTTCTCCTGACCCCCAAAGGGAGCCTACCTGACTCCTGGAATGAGACCTGCTGTCTCCTGGCTTCTGACTGAGGCCCCTTTGACCCCTCGATGAGACCCTACGTCTCGTGCCTCCTGGCTGGGGCCCCCTGACCCCACAATGAGACTCTCTGTCTCTTGGCTTCTGGCTGGGGCCCCCTGACCCCACAATGAGACCCTCTGTCTCTTGGCTTCTGACTGGGCACCTCTGACCCCACGATGAGACCCTCTGTCTCTTGGATTCTGACTGGGCACCTCTGACCCCACAATGAGACCCTCTGTCTCTTGGATTCTGACTGGGCACCTCTGACCCCTTGATGAGCCCCTCTGTCTCTTGGATTCTGACTGGGCACCTCTGACCCCACGATGAGTCCCTCTGTCTCTTGGATTCTGACTGGGCACCTCTGACCCCACAATGAGACCCTCTGTCTCTTGGATTCTGACTGGGCACCTCTGATCCCTTGATGAGCCCCTCTGTCTCTTGGATTCTGACTGGGGCCCCCTGACCCCACAATGAGACCCTCTGTCTCTTGGCTTCTGACTGGGCACCCCTGACCCCACGATGAGACCCTCTGTCTCGTGGCTTCTGGCTGGGGCCCCTTGACCCGACAATGAGACCCTCTGTCTCTTGGCTTCTGACTGGGCACCCCTGACCCCACGATGAGACCCTCTGTCTCGTGGCTTCTGGCTGGGGCCCCCTGACCCCTGAGTGAGACCTTCCGTCTCCCATAATGGGAGCAGTCTTCAAACTGGAAGCTCTGAGCTATCCTCAGACCTGAGTATATAAGGACCCTGCACATCTGTGTACTCAGACAGATTGCAGGTGTCTAGCAAATCCCGGACACAGGATTGAAGGTTCTGATCCAGACCTGCAAAATCCAGAGACAGATAAATAGACAGCCTTCTATTCCCAAAAATACTAGTCTGGAGCATCGCATATACCCTGAATGCAAGTCCTATGTCACATTTTCCTATATTCTCAGTGATGGGGCCTCTCACTGTTTCAGGTGAAATTTCTTCTTTAAGTTAAACACCCAATTTTGCCTTGTTTTTGCGTCGAGCACAATCCAGTCTGAATGGCACCCAAAAACACATGCATTCTAGTGTAGTAGAATACAAAAAAAAAATCTCTCCTTTGTGCAATGTGGTGTGCTGCCAGCTAATTCAACACACTGTAAATCTTGGACCCATTAGAGTCCTAAACTAACTTGGCTTCTGGAGTATGGGGAGAAAAGGTAACCCCTCCCCCTTCGCTGTGCGCAGGGCTTGAGTGATTTGTCAAGCACCAACAAATTGAGGCTGATTTAATAAAGGATGTGAGTCTTCACACAATAAATTGTTTAAATTTTCACTTTAAAGCAGTTTTATATTGCAGCTTACCAATTCTTAGCTGTGATTGCTGCATTAAGTACCTTTTTTTAACCAGTACGTTTGTTGTTAACTCTACTGTAGAACGGTGTTAAAAACATGTGTAGACTGAAGCATTTATAAACATTGTTAGCACATTTGCTTTGTGTCAGTACATTAATACCAAGCAGGTTATTAAAGTGTTACTAAACCCACAACAGTAAAATCAGGCTGTATATGCAGTAAAGCATGCTTGTTATACTCTCTGTGGAACCTAAGGGGTTAATTCTGCGCATTGTGTAAAAAGGCTGTTTGATCCTGTCTTCCCTGTTCCTCCCCTTCTTCCACAGTCCCCAATCTATCTCCTGATTGAACAGAGGCTAGGGGACAAGCTGCACATGCTCAGTTTGGTGTGTACTGCAAGAGAGAGGGGTCCTGCAGCCTGATAGGACAGTCAGGGCAGAATGAAAACTCCTCCTACAAGCTTTAACCAGAAACTGAAAGAAGGCAGAAGACTGCTTTAACTGCAGATGAGAAAGGGTATTTAGCAGTTTATGGTTTCTAAAATAATGGCATTTCCATGTCCTGTGTACTGTAGAAGACCAGATATAGTGAATTCAGGATCCTGGGTTTAGTAACACTTTAAAGTGCAAGTTCACCTTTACAGAAAATCTGTAAGGGGAACTTACACTGGACCCCCCCCCCCCCCCGGACCCTCTAGGAGACACATGGTCACCGCTTCATCGGTCCAGGGATTTGAATTCCCTTTTGGCTTTCTCTCTTCTCCTGCTGACAGGACAGGCTAGGCGGGTTCTGATTGGTCGGTGCCAGACAATTAGAATGCCTCCTATACGTATTTTTACAAGGTACATTTAGGAGATTATGCCGCAGGGATTTTAAATCCCCAGACAGGTGAAGCGGCGACCCGATGTCTCTTAGCGGGTGATCGCCGGCTTAAGGTACAGCAGGACCGGGGTGGATGGGAAGGGGGTCCAGTGTAAATTCACCTTTACAGATTGTCTGTAAAGGTGAACTTACCCTTTAAGGCTAGGCCCCCATTTTGCTGCTGGTGTGTGTTGCATTTTTTTGTGCATTAATGTGCACAGTGTTAGGCAGTCCAGGGAGTCCCTGAAACGTACCTACACTTTTTCTGGCTGGGCACTGCTATACGCATCAGTGTGTTCCCACGTGTTGTTCTGCAATGCTTTGTCCTTTGGCACGGTGCCCATTCTGAATAAATGGCACCACATCGTACAAACACAAGTAACATGGGCTGTTATGTGTTGTGGTGACATATGCAATAATAAGCACATTCCTGCAACACAATGGTCTCAACCAAGCCATAAGAGTATGCAAAAATTCTAAAAGTGGGTTCTGAAATAACTTTTTTTAAGGACTCTGAATTGTGTCAATAAAGTGATACTAAAGGCAAATTTCAAAATGGCATATTTGATGCAGTCTAGCACTACCAACGCTGTCCCCCAGGTTACTTTGTTTTTTACCTGTCAATCCTGCTGTTATTTTTCAGCTTCCGTTAACATATAAAGCTGTCCAGCAAAAGTGGAAGTTAGAGGGTTGAGATAAAACATTTGGCACTGGGGTGCCTGCTTGATTAAATGCTTATTCATTTGGTTCTATAACTTCTTGAAAAGTGTTACCTATGGTTTGGGCTTTAATTTGTTATTACATTTATGTAAAGTCCATCTAAATCCATTAGTACATCTAAATCCCCATACACACGGTCGGATTTTCCGATGGATTCTGTCCTATCGGACAATGTTGTCGGAAATTCCGACCGTGTGTAGGCACCATCGGACATTTTCCATCGGATTGTCCGACGGACAAAGTTGTATCTCCTGCTCTAAAAATTTTCCGACAACAAAGTCCGATCACACCAATTCCGATCGTGTGTAGCGAATTCCGACTGACAAAGTGCCACGCATGCTCAGATCACATTACAAGACCAAAGCTATTGGCTACTAGCCTCTACGTAGTCCCGTCGTAGGCAACAAACGTCACCACGTTCAGAATGATCGGATTTTCCGACAACTTTGTCCGACCGTGTGTATGCAACACCAGTGTCGGACTAAATCCATCGGAAAAAATCTACCCTCTCCAGACAGTGCTGCCATCCAAGAGTAACTCCATTGCTCCTCCATAGTTGGAGTAGTCACCCAAAGACAAGAAGGGTGTTACTGGCTGGATCACCAGGTGAAAATAAACGGTAAGCTGCAATACATTTTTTTTTTTTTTGGGTTAACCACTTAACGACCGGAAGATTTCCCCCTTAATGACCAGGCCATTTTTTGTGATACGGCACTGCGTCGATTTAACTGACAATTGCGCAGTCATACAACGCTGTACCCAAACAAAATTATGTTTTTCCCACAAATAGAGCTTTCTTTTGTAGGTATTTGATCATCTCTTTGGTTTTAATTTTTTGTGCTATAAACAAAAAAAGAGCGACAATTTAAAAAAAGAAAAAAAATGTTTTTTACTTTTTGCTATAATAAATATCCCCAATATGTATTCTACCTATTTTTGGTAAAAAATAAATGCAATAAGCATATATTTATTGGTTTGCACAAAAGTTATAGCGTCTAAAAACTATGGGAAAGATTTATGTCTTTTTTTTTTTTTTTATATACTAGTAATGATGGCGATCTGCGATTTTTAGCAGTACTGCAAGGTTGCAGCGGACAGATCAGACACTTTTGACACATTTTTGGGATCATTGACACACAGCGATCAGAGCTATAAAAATGCACTGATTACTGTGTAAATGTCACTGGCAGGGTTAACACTAGGGGGGGGGGGCGATCAAGGAGTTAAATGTGTTCATCTGTGTGTTTTTTAACTGTATGGGGATGGGACTGACTGGGGGAGGAGACATATCGCTGTTCCTACTTACTAGGTACAAAGGATCTGTCTCCTCTCCCCTGCCAGAACAGGGATTTGTGTGTTTACACACACAAATCCCCGTTCTGTCTCTCCTGCCCATGATTGCAGGTGGCTGGCACATGCATCAGGTCCCCCACCATGCAGTAGGCTCGTCATTTTGCAGTAACGAACCAATTTGCTGACGTAAATGTGTGTGAGCGGGTCGGCAAGTGGTTAAAGAACACTTTAGGTGACTATAGTGCATTTAAAACTGTGTAAAGGCCATGCTTATGTTTTATATGCACCACCATGTTTTTTTGAAGCCATTTGGTAGAATTTTTTCTTTTTGTGTCCAGTGTTCACCTTCTGGGGACTACATGGCATTTTCTTTTTGTTATTCCCTCAATAAATATACACTGTGCTCAAGTGGCCGCAGACATAAGATGGCTATTAGATATAAGTAAACAGTTATGACCACCAAACTGCTGATAAAACTACAGTGCATACATACACCATAGATGTTCATGCCATGGGTGGATAGATTCCAACCTTCGGTGCTCATCTTGTTGAGAAACTACAGATTTTGGCCATCTCAGGTGGCACTTTTAAGTCTGTAGGAACTCGGCAACATAACCCCAGTAATTTTGGACTGGAGGCATTGAACATGGCCAGATAGGTTGATGATCGTATTATGTTTATGAGTACCTTTTTAAAATGACAGGAATATAAATAATGGGAACTACCATTGCTGACTTTTTTTAAAGATGCTACAATTGAGGCTGTCATCCGCATTGAAGTCAATGAAGTCTCGGGACAACTGATATTAACTTGCTAGATCAAAGTCCATGACTTATCAAGTAGTGAAAAAGGATAAGTATGACAGTTCTGAAGCTTTTACCTTTTAAAAAATAAGTCAGAAAATGTGCTCTATTAAAATGTGACTTTGTCTACAAATTAAAAAAGAAAAAAAAACTATCTTCTTTAAGCAAGGATTTAAAGTGTTACTAAGCCCAGGAGCCTGCATTCACTGTATCTGGTCTCAGTGCACAGAACATGGAAATGCAATTATTTTAGAAAATATAAACTGCTAAATACCTTTTCTCATCTGCAGTATATAGCAGTCTTGTGACTTCTATCATTTCCTGGTAAAGCTTGGAGGAGGAGTTTTCATACTGGTACTGAGCTGTCCTTTCAGGATCCAGGACCCCTGACCCTCTGTCTGGACAGTGCTGATTGGCCCTGTGCTGATCACATGCATCCTCCCTAGAAAAAAATAAATAAATCTCTAGCAATACACACCAAACTGAACATGTGCAGCCTGACTCCAAAGGCTCTGTCTTATCCAGACTTTTTCTGGTGTCAGCGGAAGAAAGGGAGGATCTGTACATACAGGATCAAACAGCCTTTTTTACACAATGCAGAGGATTAGCCCCTTAGGTTCCACAGTGAGTATAACAAGCATGATTTACTACATATACAGGCTGACTTTCCTGTTGTGGGTTTAGTAACACTTTAACAAAAGTTTTTTGCAGAGTCTTATTGGCTGGTTTTCTTTTAAAACTGATTTATGAATTCCAGTAAATTCCCATTCCAAGTTGCTCAACATGCTAGCACACGTATAGGGTCTAGAGAGAGAACCTAAAATATCTACATACAATAGATTGTTAAACATGGTAAAGCAATAGTTATTAAAATACCAAAATCGCATAAAAAAGTAACTTTAAATTTAAAATCCAACACCTTTCGAGTTATGTTTCAGGTTACGTCCAATTTTAGGCTCCATGCACACTAGCATTTTTTTATAAGCTCTAAAAACGTTGATAATGACATTTTTGTGCTGACTTCTAGTAGTGTTTTAGTAGCTCTTAGGAGCGTTAATGTTTTTTAGCGCTTTTACCATTCATGAAGAAAAAAAAACTGTTTTAGTAGTGTTTAGGAGCGTTCATGTTTTTTCCTGCCAGGAAAACCCTCCCAAAATTGCTACAAATATTTTTTTTTTCTGCTCCTAGATGGTGACGCTTAAAGCGTAACTTCACTTTTGTTAAGAAAAAAATATTCCCCTCTGGTGAATTCTGTACATTACAAGGATTTTAATAAACTTTGTTGCAGATTCCTACCCTTTGTTATTTTGAAGAAATCACTGTGTGTTCCTCTGAGCCCCTGTGCAGAGTGAGTCTAATGGGAGTGGTTTCATAATTATTAATCAGCTGCTGCACCTGCAGGGCTCTAATGAGGAAAACTGCAGTTCCTGCATCCCTTTTAGATGTTATTTCCTATTGGCAGTATCTCACCAAAAATGACATTTTTGTTGCAGGAGATGTCTGAATCTGACTTGTATCTTAGTGTAGATGTCTGGGAAAATAAGTGAGCAATGTTTGCGGGTGGGGGGGGGGGAGCAGGTGTTCTGTACACATTCTGCGTACAGAACACCTCCAGGTAGACATGTTGCATTGAATTTTACAGAAAATTACAGCGATCGAGGATTGAAAAGGAACGGTAACTACAATGTGACTTGTGCCCCAATTGTATACGCTATAGTATTTTTTTTTTTTATTTGACATTTTTTTTTCACATGAAAGTGGAGTTACCCTTTAAAGAAATGCTGATAGCCTAAAATAGTGTGCATGGACACATTGAATAATACCATTAGCTTTCAGGAGCAGGAAAAATATGCTAATAACAGCTCTTAGGAGCTTAAAAAAATTCTAGTGTACACGGAGCCTAAATCCTAGTGCACATGAGCCAAATGTCGGGCAGCTTCCGCTGGCTTGATAGAAACCCACCAATATTCGGCCCGTGTGTACGGAAGCTGGTCAGACAGAAAATAGCCGTTTGGTCAGCTTCTGCCGAAGGGGCATGACCGAAAAATGTCTGCCAATCAGCTCCTGATCAGTGCTCTCAGCCAATGGCTGAGAGTGCTGACCGGAGTGTTCTAGCAGGGGGACCGCCCCCCCATCAAAAAATAAATGCACAGCAGGGGAGATCGCTGTACTAACATCGCATAGTTAGTCCAGCGTCTGCTCCTCAGCTGTCCCAGCCCGCTGAGTTGAATGAAAAAAAAAAACTAGTAGTGTGTACTAGGCTTTAGGGTGTAACATAAAACATAGTTAGAGTCCATGACCTCCCACTGTCAAAACACCCCCCCCCCCCTTACTTCTCCCTGCTGGCTCCTGTCTAATTTAAATTTGTTATGGCTGTACATGGCTCCACCCTCACTGCTGCATTGTTCATTTACAGAGAGCTGTGAAGTCCCATGTACCATTGTGGCAAGGGAGCTGTAGTTCTCATGGAGCACATGTCACCACATTTGTAGTCCACTGATAACGTTGTTGAGTTCCGTAACTGAAGGCCCATACCTCTGTACAATCCTGGGCTGGAGGAAGAGTGAGAAATAAGGATGAGCTCTGGCATGTTCGCAGAGCCCGCTAGGAAGTTGGCACTGCGCTGTGCGCTAATCACAGGCAGTGAGACATTTCCCAATCTCTGCAGCCGCGCATCGGGACAATGTCTCACTGCCTGTGATTAGCGCAGTGCCGACTTCCTGGCGGGCTCTGCACATGGGCTGTGCGAAGACCCCGGAGCTCATCCTTAGTGAGGAAGAGTCACCAGATCTGTAGTCCACTGATAACCTTGTTGAGCTCCATAACCGAAGGCCCATACCTCTACATAATCCTGGGCTGGGGGAAGAGTCACCAGATTTGTAGTCCACTGATAACGTTGTTGAGCTCCATAACTGAGGCCCATACCAATGTACAATCCTGGGCTGGAGGAAGCAAGGGGACAGGTTTGTTTACACTTACCTCTTCCCGTTCTTCAGCTCTGTGACCCGATCGCGGGACACCAGCGGTGATCGGGTCCATGGGTCCCGCGGCCACGGTCACGGAGCTCAGGACCGGGCCGCGAGCGTGCCGCCGCTGGCGGCGTGCGCCCCACTGGCGGCGTGCGCCCCACGGCTGGGCTCTGTAAAGAGCAACGTACCTGTACGTGCTTGTGCCCAGCCACGCCATTCTGCCGACAGTATATCTGCATGAGGCGGTCCTTAAGTGGTTAATTTACAACTGAAACTGTATATAATAAATTTATATGATAGTTTCCTTCTCAATTATTAAGGCCTTATTCTTATGAGCAGCACATGCCTGCATAATGCATTGTTGAGTGCCAAAGGAAGACACTTGGCAGGAGATTTTACACCTGCCAAGTGCCCTCCAGCCACCAGGCAATAAAAGCTCTGTACACATTGTACACACGTCCATGTACACCAGGCACTGCCGGGTTGTACACACGAAGGGACTTTTTGCGTGATCGTGTGTGGTCAAGTCCGTTCGCTTTTTAGTCCAGCGGACCCAGCTGGAAAGTCCAGCGGATTGTCCGCTGGACTTAGGTCCGCCGGGAAAAGTCCCTTCGTGTGTACGCGGCATAAGTCTGAGCTCAGTGTAAACAACTAAATCAAATGAATTGCTGTATATACTAATTGTACAAATTCTTTATTTTACAAGCATTGTGCGTTCTTGTTAGTGGGCTTTGTAAGAGGAAAGCCCAAAACCTCCTTTGCACTGGTTGCCTCTTGGATAAAAAAAAAAAAAAACTGATTGCTTCTGTCTCTTCTAGCATTAAAGCAATTCCGGGTTTGTGTAGACTTTCTCTCGTCTGACTAATTCCGCTGATATTCTGTTGATCACAAGGCTATACACGTCTATTTGAAATCTGTAAACCCGTTTTCTGAAACCTGCATTTGCCAAGAGCTGCAAAATTTGAAATAGGAATTTTCTGTATTTCATATTTGACTGAAAACGGATTTAAAGACCTGAACAGAACACATAAATGGAAACAAAAACACTTTCTATCTGTAGCAATGCACGCTCCATCACTTTTTTTTTTTCTCCTCCTCCGGCAGACCATTTGGTGTGTGTGCTGAGGAGGGGCTGGAGGGGGTTAGATGAATGCTGGATGTAAATAGTTGTCATCGTTCTTTGGTATCTGTCATTTTACAGAATGTGTTGACATTGAACAAAGTTTTCTTTGTTTGGGAGAGAATTTGAAAAACATTACAAGCCATAAGCATATGTAGCAACTTAATTGTGAGTCGTCGGCGTGCATCTTACCAGCAGAGATGTAGAATACTTCCAGCATAAACGTCCTTGGGAATCCCATTCGTATCTTCCTTACTCTTATCTGCCACATTTATACATGTTGCAAAAGGTTTTCAGGTATTTGAAAACAGTGTTACAAAGAGCAATTGTTGCTCCTGTTGTGACTATAATATACAAAAGAGACAGTGACCTTCTCAAGGGATATTGCAAAAAGAATTACGGCCTGAAATTCATCTTTACAGAAGCTGTGGTTGGTATTAGTATTTTTGTTGCTACTCATGTATATTACTTTTGTTGCATTTTTTTAAAATTGGCAGAACATCTGTATATCTTTATGTCCTTCCCCATGGTGTTCACTCGGTAATCCTTTTAACTCCTTCAAGGGCAGAGCTGTCCTGACCTTTCAGAGCTGGATTGTCTTGCTCCATGAATAATATGTTATCCTATGAGAGATCCTTATGTTTAAGACTTTTTTTTTTTTTTCAACACTTTTAGAAGTTGTAATGGTATACAATGACCTGTCACATTTAATGGAAAATAAAACAAATGGGAAAAGAAATCCAATGTTGATCTCCCCTTCTTTAATACCCCTTGGGGTTGATTTACTAAAACCTAGAAAGTGCAAAATCTGGTGCAGCTCTGCATAGAAACCCATCAGCTTCCAGTTTTTTTTAATTGTCAAAGTGATTGTAAAGTTGCATTTTTCTTTTCTATTAAAATAATAAACATGTTATACTTACCTGCCCTGTGTAATGGTCTTGCACAGAGCAGCCCGTATCCTCTTCTTCTTGAGGGGCTGGAGCTCCTGGCTCCTTCCTCCTGTTCAGTGCCCCCACAGCAAGCAGCTTGCTATGGGGGCACTCGAGCCTCAGCTCCATGTATCTATTCAGACACTGAGCCGCGGTTCGGCCTTGCCCCCTCTTTCCTCATTGGCTAACTGAGTTTGACAGCAGCGGGAGCCAGTGTGTCTCAGCCAATCAGGAGAGAGAGTCCCGGATGACCGAGGCATTTGTGGACATCTCTGGATCAAGAGGGGGCTCAGGTAAGTATTAGGGGGGTGAGGGGAGCTGCTGCACACAGAAGGCTTTTTATCTTAATGCATAGAATGCATTTAGATTAAAAACCTTCTGCCTACAACCACTTTAATTGAACAAGCTGAAGTTGAGGCCCATACACACGATCAGACTTTTTGACAACAAACATGCAAATTAGCTGTTTTAAAGGCAACATCCGACCGTGTGTACGCTCCATCGGACAAACTTTTTCAGTTTTCATCGGAACAAAAGTTCGCTCTGCAAACAGACAAACTTTTCAGCAACAAAAGTCCGATGGAGCAAAGTCCGATCGTGTGTACAGAAAACCATTGGACTTAAGTCCAAAGTACAAACACGCATGTCCAGAACCTATGCAAAAGATGAGACAACAATACAGAAGTTGACCAAAGGGTGGCGGTAAAGAGCAGAAAAACCACCTGATTTGGAAGTTGGCTGAAAAGGTCCTGCCGTGTGTATGCAATACAAGTTCACGGCCAACGCCATTTGGACAGAAATCCACGGAAAAGTTTGTTTTTAATGTCCGATCGTGTGTACGAGGCTTAAGAAGCTGATCGGCTTCCATGCACAACTGCACCAGATTTTGCACTCTCCAGTTTTAGTAAATCAACCCCCTTATATTGTAGCATTATGCACTTATAATTTTTACACTGCAGTTTTAAACACATTTAAAAAAATAAATCAACCCCCTTACATTGTAGCGTTATGCACTTATAATTTTTACACTGCAGTTTAACACATTTAAAATAAATATTTTACTAGAATCTTTTATCCTATACATTCTTGGCTTATTGTATGCCAAAATTAAAAGCCCTATTGTAGCCCTAAATTATGTAAACTATTTTGTAAAGAGAATTTAAATGGATTAGGGTTGTTTGTGGAGATGAACTGAAAAGTATGTTGATTTCCATGTATCCTAATCTATTTTTACATGCCAGCGAGCAAAAATTTCATTTATTTATTACGGGTCTTTTATATAGTGTTGACAATTTACACATTCCTTTAAATACTGTACATTCACATCAGTCCCTGCCCTCAAGGAGCTTACAATCTAAGGAAGTGAAGGTTACAACAACAAGCACTACCTAAGCTTTTAGTATTGTAATGGCAGTCTGTTGTGATTATCATTGCATGTCAGGCTTTGTAACATATCGGGTCATAACAGAAGAGTGTGCTTGGCTTTCAGATAGACAAATCATGTTGTAAATTCTCAGAATGCCATCCGGAAGGGGTTAAACTAATTTTCTTTATATGTCACTTGAATTCTTTGCGGTTAGTTTAATTTTGGACATGAGTGTTAGATGTTGGAACATTTTGAGTGTTTTGCAGGTATCTTGCACTCCTTTTGAAACACGGGTGATTATAGTAAATGCAATCAAAGTAAAATACAATGGTGCTTTTTTGGTGAAGTAGTATTTTAGTGAACGTATACCTGGTGGGATTGCTATAGGCAGGTATCAGCATATGATATGTGGTATGCCTATAGCTGCCCACCAAAGTCCACCTAACAGTGACTGAATATTGAAAGTCTTGGACAGAAATTGGTCACCTGACCGGCACTTCGGTCTGTGTACTTGGTCATCATACAACAGCATATTTTTTGTGATCTAAAAACCAATGAGTCCAGTTTGGAAATGATCTTTTTGTTTACTGCAAATTTTAGGTATTTTGTTTTGTGATGGTTGGCCAGACCCATGTCTCTAATCGAAGTAGGTCCAGAAATGATGAATCGTGCCTTGAAGTGATGCACCAAAATTAAAATTTAATATCATGAATTTATCATGAATTTAAATAAATATGAATTTATTGTTGGCCAAAAAAAAAATCCTGCTTGCTGCATTTTTGGTGTATATTTGGCAAACTCTCACCGTCTCATTGAAATGCATTGAAAATGCATCAAAAATGCACCCGTGTTGCTTTTTTTATGCATTTTTTGAGTCACATGGCCTATGAAAAACACACCATAAACAAGGTAAAATAGCTGCAAAATTGTGAGGGTTTTCAGCCATTATTAACACTTCTTTTTTCTGTCGGCACAATGCTGAAAACCCTATTTTTAGCGGTCGAAATTTCAGTGCTTCACTAATTATTTTATTCTAGTCAGGATGAAAAAAATCCTTTTTTGTAGTCGGGTTAATAAAATATTACTTATCAATATTGTGTATTCTGATTTTGAGCAAGTAGATTGAACGTTAAAGCTCAACTTTGGGCTAAACTAGTATTGTCTAAATGCACAAACCATGTGTGTTCTTGCTTAAATCTTAGTGTTTTGGGTATTTCTCCCAGATCTGTGCAGTACTCTGTTATAAAACGACTCCTGCACTTGGCCTCTGTGCAGGAGCTTCCGGTAATAAAGACCACTCACTGGTCTTGTATCCGCCACTCCTGTAGTTTTCTGCAGGCAGCCCGAAGTGGTTGGGCCTGCCGGGCCCCACTCTCCCTTCCTATAGCTCTACTTTCTGTACAGGCTATGTGTAGCACAGTGATGATGTCACCACTTTTTTTAACCATGTAACATCTGGTTTGCAAAGCCATTTAGTACACACAAAATTAATTTATATATTTTTAGGCTACTGAGGAATACATTTAAATTTTTTTTTTTTTTTTGTGTTTCTGGAGTTCATCTTAAAAGTAGAGATCTCAGAACTATTGTGTTAAAGAGCTCAAGGTTTGGGTGATGCATTTTATGTAATGCATTAATAAAAAAAAAAAAAAAAAAAAGTCCATCACCTCATTGCACTTTAACGTTTTTCAGAATAGCTTGCAAGCTGCCTATGTATAAACTTGCATCAAAGAAACTAGAAAGGTTCGAAATATTTTTCTAAATTTATTTTTGGGATTCTGAGTGAAAAGGGAACATGTAACAACACATAACAAACATATAGTGGGAGTTTCTCAGATTTGACTGCAAAATTGCAAATCCATTTTAATCCTCTTTTTCACATTTGAAATTCGTTTGGTCATATTTGATGAAAGAAACTCCTCCAGCTCCAAGCCCATCAACAAAGTCGGTAATTTATGAGTCAGTTCAGAGTTTTGCAGACAGATTGTGCCTCAAAATAAGCAGTGCAATTTGTACTGTGCTCTTTAGCTAACCCAAAGTGCTCTGGGAGACCTTTGTTATATATTTAATGTTTATATATAAAAGAAAGATACAACTTAGTTAAAAAAAAATCATACCTTAACAGCTTAAGTGGTTTAAAAAGTTATAAACGTAAATAAAATTAAAATAGAAAAATAGTTGATAATGTAACTTATCGAATGTTATCTGCTTGAGTGATTCTAGAGGTTTAAAAAATGACTGGTGAATGTTCAAGTATTGTTTTTTAGTTTTTTGCCTTAATTGTGGAAATTGAAAGAAATCTGTATAATTATGTCTATTATTGTAATTTATCTTAATTTGTAGGTTTGTGACAGTAGTTTTATTTATTTATTTTAATTTATTTTTTTAAACTATGATGGTAAACAAACATTAGTCACAGTAAAGATAGATCACACTCACATTTTAATAAGAATCTCAGTTATGCCATATTCTATTCAACATCTTGCACCATTATATTGTGTTATGCTTAAAAAACATGGTATATAGTAAGGTTTCATTAATATAACTCTAAGATACTCTTGTGCTCCTTAGCAAAGTTAAGGTCGTATATCGTACCTAAAAATGTTCATACACTTCTATCATCACTGAGACGGATTGCTAGAGCTACTAAGTCCGAAATATATGATTTGATTAGTTTGCGTGATGCAATTTATAGAGTAAAAATTCTGGGGGAAAAACCCTTATTTTCCTCCCCTTCTTACCTTGTGGATGTTTCTTGGGATAAAACGTCATGAAGTCCTGGGATTTCTAAAACTCGTGAAGCTTTTTTTAGTTAATATTTCTGAGCGCAAAAGAAAACAAGACCTGCTTTGCAAGGGTCAGGTCCAATATTTGTGGGGAATTTGAAAAAAAAAAAGTGAAATTAGGCTGAATAATTGTTCATTCATGTGGGTCACTCTAGCTTGTTCGCTGGCATCTCGAATTACATTGCCTAAGGTTCTGTGCTTGGTTGGCTATCTTTACATCTTAACGAGGCTCTGGGAATTTCAGAGTCTCTACAAAAGTTTGCTTTGTGTTTTCCTCAACCCCCTCCCACTTCTTGTTTTTCAGGATGCTTCATCTGCTGACATCAGGAAAGCCTATCGCAGGCTCTCCTTAATACTTCATCCAGACAAGAACAAGGAGGAAAACGCAGAAACTCAGTTCAGACAAGTAAGTCCTCAATGTATCTAGGAAGTATTTTTTTTATATATTATTTTTCTTTTGAATTCTGCCCTTTTTTCGGTTTTAATTTTGTATGTTCAAATGATTTTCGTACTTGCTTGCTTTTCTGTTATTTGTTTTGTTTTTTTTACTAAAGTGATGTGCTCATAAATCGTGATTTCAGTTGGCAACCATTAGCTTAGTTAAAATTTTATCACTATTATTTATTTCCTTCTGTCTAGCAGCAATTTGATGGTTGGGACACGTGATTTGGTTTAGACTAAAATAGCACTCATTGTGAACTACTGCAATTTAATAACAGAATTACATCTTTTTTATTTTTAGACTGATCTTCTCCTTTTTTTATTTATTTTTTACCTTTTTTTCTAGTTGGTAGCAATATACGAGGTATTAAAAGATGAAGAAAGGAGAGCAAGGTAAGGATGTTTATTTTGCAAGAGTCTTTTACCAAAAACCTGCTTACACTTGCATTTAACCATTGCTCTGCAGATATATTTTGAATTTCACAATATTTGCTGTTATTGTATCAACCTTTATTGATTGCTGTTTTTCAGCTTGAGCTCAATTTTTTTTTCAGGGCAATATATAATTCTATGTATTCTTTTTTTTTTTGTATTTTTTTTTTAACTGTTTTTGTGTTTGGAATTTTTTCAACAATGCTGCATTTTTTTAATTTATATTTCAACATTTTCATTGTAAATTCCCCCTCTCCTCCCACAAAAAAAAACTTATGACACTTATTTAGTGTGATCGTATATAGATACTGTTTAGAACAGGCTTTCTCAACCTTTTCAACACAGAGGAACCCTTAAATTAACTTTTCGGTCTCAGGGACCCCCTGATAAGAATTACTATATCTACAACTCGTGATAAATGAGTGTGATGGTCAGTGGGAAGAATGCTGCTTACACTTGTGGTCATTGGAAAGAGTTACCCCCTTACATATGGCTAAAAAGATCAATGGTGTCAGCGGGAAGAGGCAGAAATTGCTCATTGTTTAAAGAACCCCTAGCAATCTCTGAAGGAACCTTGGTTGAGAAAACCTGGTTTAGAAGTTGAGATTACTTTGTTTGTAAGCTAACAAATTTGAGATAGGTGATAAAGAGAGAAAAGAATACTGTGTTTGGTTACTTGTTTTTAAAATCAAAAGGGATTGCTTAAATGTGATAGGCAAGAAAGAGAGAAAAAAATACTGTATTTGGTTACTTGCTTTCAAAATCAAAAGGGATTGCTTGAAAAGATACTGATGCAAATTTAGATGGTGGCATGCCTTACACATGAGCTTTTTTGATGCACCTCTGCAAATATATCTTTCATCTGGTGCCACCACCGCAACAGAAGTCATGCCAACCTGTATGTTATATCCATAGTAGTACACACAAGGAGCAGGTCAGCGCACATAATTCTCACACCTGCCTTTTTTATTCCTGAAGCGGTCCTACTGACCTTGGCTCCCAGTGCATTACATCTTGTGAATAACATGATATTTTCAGGTTGCAAAACCCATGAATTTGGGTGGTATTGTAGAAGCACCCCCCTCCACCAAGCGAGAAGGTGTGTCTTTAAGGATATACATTATGCTGGCCGTATGCAAGGGGCCCAGTGAAAATAACCCGGCAGATATTTTATGGAATTCGTCCAACGCTTGCTTAATTAATAAGGCCACATAATGTAATAAGTTTGAGAAACACTAGCCTTCTGTACACCAAGCCATTATTGCCAGAGCTTGCTGTATGGTCAGAGAATGCCTTTATTTGGAGTACTTGCTTCCACACAGCACAGGCACAAAGGATGTTGCAGTCCTATTATAATGGGAAACCACGGGGTAGCTCTGGGAGGGTGGAGGCAAGGCTGCTTTATGAATACTGAAGTAAAAGTAGACCTTTTGGCCATAGCAACCAATCATATATTAGCTTTCATTCTTTAACCTGCACCGAGAAATTGAAACAAGGAATCTAGTTGCCAAGGGGATTTATGCTCCAATGCCGCATAATATTAATGCTGCATCGGATAATACATTATTTACAAATTGCTATAGGCGGAATTGGTTGCATTGCATTACTAAGGGCGCACATGGGCAGGCAACAAATCAAATCCTTCATAGACTTTCAGCGCTGCGTTGAAATCAGCTGTTTGCTAACATTAATTTCTTATTTACTCATCTCAGACACTTCATTAGACACACTTTTTGGCCATGGCTCCTGGCACAGGACTGCTGTACAACCCAAAAGGGAGAACAAGCTGAAGTGTGTGTTTTAAAGGCTGCCAGGCAGCTGATCTTTATCTGCAAACCGGACCAGTCGGTTACAATGCAGTACAAAGGCAGGTTTCAGGCCGGGGCCTCCGTCACATTTTTCATTGCTGTAAAGTGCAATCCATCATGCTGCAGGACTGCAGAGCTTACAGAAACCCTTATGCGACTTAACGTCTTTCAAATGTGTTTGCGGTAGATCCATGACTTAAACGGTGAAAAAAAAAAAAAAAAAAAAAAAAAAACCTGCTTCCTCTATTCCCATTAGTTTAAGGTATTGTGCAAGCTGGCACCTATTCATCATTTTGTTTGTCTTTAAGGAAAGGCTTAAATCTTCTGCTAAGTAGCCAGCAGGCGTTTCACAGAAGGTTCCTACTTGGCTAGATATTGATGAACCAATGGGCATTGGGGAGCTAAAAGTCCCAAGTATACCTTGCCAATTAAGCCTCGCACACACAATGAGAATATCAGTCGAATGATGGTCCTTTTTTTTACATGCTAGTCTCATATCGAAAATGAAGAGGCTACTAAAGCTATGGAAATTCTCATACGACAAATGAAGTGATGTAATGTATTGTAATGTATTCTGTCGTTTCTGAGCATGCGTGATCTTAGCCTTCTGATTTTTTTTCCTGGACGAACACTATACTGGGTAAAAGAAAATCCATTTTGGTAATCGTACGAGAAAAAATTTAGTGTTTGTCCCTTTTGGATAATTTCGCATGAGTCGTGATCGGCTCTCAAAAGCTGTGTATTAACAATCAGATTATCGTACGATCACTTTGAAAGCGGTATTTTTCATCCGATTTTCTGATCGTGTGTACTAATCATTAGCCATGCTGCAACTTGTAGTACGCAAACGGCCAAAGGTCTACAAGCTGTCAATCTTAAATGAATGCTGAATTAATTTGAGTGTCATGTATAAGGGACTACCATTGGCTTTGCTGATGGCTACAGCACTCTTGGGATTTACATACAAATAAAATACATCTTAAAAATAGGTTAAATGTTAACCATTCACCTTTTAGATATTAAAATGTTGCAATTTGCCATGTATGTTACACATGTAATGTTAGGAGGTAGGCTCCTAACGACTGAAGGAACTGTTTGGATCCCATTCATTTTAAGTTTTAAACCGACACAGCTGTATGCAAGTTGTAGTTAATGGCTGTATAATTGTAGGCTGTATCTGTGCTTGTCTGATCAGGATGCACAGTTGGCCGGTGGGGCATAAAGAAATGATATGGCATGACTCTGCCTATCCTTAAACAAATCTCTCTTTTTTTTTTTTTTTTAAAGGTTGTCTAGGACATGCATACACCTTCTGTTTTTAAAGGGGTGTGCTGAAGTTTCAAAGTTCTAAAAGAAAAACAGACTACATAGCTTGGCACATTTTTTGAGCATTTTCAGGACTTTTTGAAACTTTTGGCAGCTTCTTATAAATCCCTTCTTATGGCAACAATGGGGAGACCTCTCCTCTACCCAAATGAGACGGTAATCCCACTGCTGGTGTAGGGTTAACTCTTCATTATATCTACAGTGCTGCAGGCTTATGGGTATGTTTATAAATCTGTGAATGCTACCTTCACCAAACATTCACTGCAGGTGTATCTTCCTGAGGCATGATTCTGATATTAAAGTATTTGACTTACCTGCAGTGAATGTTTGGTGAAGGTCTCAGTTTGCTTCTTTATAAATATGCCTCTTGATTTGCAGTACAGTCTCTTAGTGGTTAGTACTTAAGCCTTGCAGTACTGGCGTCCTTAGTTCGAAATCCGGTGAGGACCCTGCATGGAGTTTGCATGTTCTCCTTGTGCCCGTGTGCCTTTCCTTCAGGTACACTTGTTTTCTCCCACACTTCAAAGACACGCTGCTAGGTCATTTGACCCTATTGGGGCAGCACCGTGGTGTAGTGGTTAGCACTTTCGCCTATCAGAAAAGGGGGCGCTGGTTTGAATACCAACCACGACACTACCTGCCTGGAGTTTGCATGTTCTCCCTGTACCTGCGTGGGGTTCCTCTGGGTACTCTGGTTTCCTCCCACACTCCAAAGACATGTTGGTAGGTTAATTGGCTCCTGTCTAAATTTGGCCCTAGTATGTATATGTATGAATGTGAGTTAGAGACCTTAGATTGTAAGCTCCTTGAGGGCAGCGACTGATGTGAATGTATATGTAAAGCGCTGCGTAAATTGACGGCGCTATATAAGTACCTTTTAAAGAGGAGGGCCCACTAAAAAATTTTTTTTAAAAGTCAGCAGCTACAAATACTGCAGCTTCTGACTTTTAATAATCGGACACTTACCTGTCCCAGGGTCCAGCGATCCGGGGGAACAAAATCCCCCCTCGTTCCCCGCTCCGCTCGCGGCCCAGGCATTCTTAATGTGGGCACCCGGCTGTGACGCCACAGCCGGGCACCCACTGCGCATGTGCGAGCGGCGCCGTGATATGACGCTCAGTCATCTGGGACATGTGACAGGTCCCAGATGACTGTGCGGTGCCGAGGGGAAGTGATGTCAGTGCCTGGGCACTGAAGGTGGCAGACTCCGAGGAACCCCCTAGCAACAGGAATTTAGAGGTGAGTAAAAAATGTATTGTTTTCCAATTATTTTTTTTTATTTTTTTTATGATTTTAAAGACATATGACTTTTTTATGACTTTAAATACATAAAAAAAAAAAATAACTTCACCATCTACCCCAACAGCAGATAAAGCATGGTCCCCAGGGAAAAAAGTGCTACAGAAATATATACGGTACATTAAAAATGCTATTGTGCAACAACATAATGGGTCAGACAAACAAAGCCATTTCAATTCAATCATTTGATACCCAACAGTAACTTTATACAAATAGCTTTTTTTTACAGTTTAGGTCTGGCCCTACTTGGCTTGTCTTCTAATGCTTTTTTTTGGAACTTGTGTCTAGAGTCCTGTTGGAGCGAAATGCGTTAGAGGGAGGAGAATGGTGGTGGGGCTCTGATCTTGCATTTATAGGTAGCGCCACCAGAGAGTTCCTGTGCCATTAGAATGGGCAGCTGTTAAGTTTACTTGTTTTAGTTGTGGGTGGAGGCTGTTGTCGGGAATCACCCACTGGCTTCCTGAATATCCATGATACGGTTGGCTCTGCTCTACTCTCTATGTCTTACCTTTTGCTGTATTATCTTTAGTAGAAAAATTTGATTTTAGTGCATTTTCCTGCTACAGTCATCCCAAAAATGCACAGAATCCATGAGGCCGTCAATTGCTCGTAGATGGCATTGAGTATTATGTAAATAGTAATTATGGGCATGATGCTGTTTCTTTGCTTTGCACTTTTTTTGATACACAATACAAAATGCTATGCCTGTCTGAATAAACCCTAAAGGTGGCATAACGTGTATCTATCTGATCAAACACTTTGGTCATTTAATGCTCCAAAATTATCAAATTGCGTAAAAGTAGCAAACCAAAGATCCTCCATTTGTTTGTTTTAGTGAACTCTTGGTCGATTTCGACTCTGCCGAGATCAGCAGTATTCAGTCGATCAATTCTGATTGATGAAACATGTATCTATGTGTTTCAGGAGAACCAATCAGATTGATTAACCATTAGCGGACCACCCCATTTTAAAAATACTGCGGCAGGGCCGGATCACATAAATATACGCGATCCAGCATTTCTGGGTAGGGGTACGCACCTGCTCTCCCATCTGTGCTATGAATTGGTACAGCACAAGTCGGTCAGCAGGTCCCAGCCAATGATTTATGGCTGGGACCAGCTGATTGGCTTAGCGAATCACAGTATAGAGCTCTGTGTTTACTAAGCACAGGGTTCTGTACGTGGAGCAGCGATGTGGCTGTTTTTTTCTTCCTGCAAATCAGAGAGAAAAAACAACCACATTGATTAGTAAAAGCAGCTCACATTACACATATTAAACATTGTTAGGCACACAGTTAACCCTTTGCTTGCCCCAGATGGTAACCTCTTCCCAGCCAGTGTCAGTAGTACTATTATCAGCACTGCTCACTGTATTAGTATCACTGGTGGTGATAGTGTCAGTCAGTTCCCACCCAGTGTCAGCTAGTGTCAGATTGTCCAACTCACTATCACAGTTCCACTATAAGTCGCTGATCACTGCCAATACTAGTATAAAAAAAAATTTATGAAAAAATATTCCAGTATATATACAATCATTTGTAGTTGCTATAACTTTCACCCAGAACAATCAATTGGGATTTTTTTTCCCCAAAGACATGTAGCGGAATAAATTTTGGCCTAAATCTATGAAGAAATTAGATTTATTTGAATTTTTTGGATATGCTTTATAGCGGAAAGTAAAAAATATTGTTTTTTTTTTTTTTTAAATGTACCATTTTTTGTTTATATAATAAAAAATAAAAAACGTGGTGATCAAATGCCACCAAAAGAAAGCTCTATTTGTGTGGAAAAAAATGATGTAAATTAAATTTGGTTATAGCGTTGCATGACCACGCAATTGCCAGTTAAAATAGCGCAGTGTTGAATAGCAAAAGAATGACCTGATCAAGACGGCGGTAAAATCCTCCAGCAGTCATTAAACACTTGTGATGGCCTTAAGTTCTTCCTTGTGGCTCTAGCTTTTTTCTTACATGCACATTGAAGGTATATTTCCCTTCTTTACGCTGCTGCTATTTCCTTTTTCTACACTTTTTTTTTTTAAATATTAAACTTTAGTGACACAAATTTTTCAGCATTCTAAAACTGAAATTCTATAAAGGCTATAAACAGACGATAAATCTAGCAGATCATAGCTATGGATGTAGGTTCTGCACAAATAACGCCTTTATCCTCTCCATTATTTAATGTTTTGGCCACTTGATTTTATAACATCATTTTTATGTTATTCTGGTGTTTTTTTTTTTTTTTTCAACCGGCTACTTCATCTACCCGTTCTTGGCTCATTGTACAGCATTTTAAGTTTTTGGCCTTGTGCCTTGATTTTGCTGGAGGCAAGCAGTAATCCCCCATAAACACTTAATCTTTTGGGCCTTTTTGGTAATTGAGATAAAATAAATATATAAATATCGAAGCTCGTTCTGCTAGGACTTGGCTAGTTAACCTTTTGTGCAGAGGGGGGATGGATTTATTTGAGACACAATGATTGCGGGTGAGTTTCTGTATGTAGCTTGGGTAGGTGGCTTAGCATGTCGGGGAATAAACACATCTTCATGTATCATCAGCGAGTATTGTTGCCACTTGACTATTTTTAATATAGTATACATGTACAAAAATGTTTTTTGTGACATTAATATTAGTGTACCAACCAATAATCAATTCCACAGTAGCGCAGCTACTATTCAGTGGACAATCGTACAATATATTTGCAAGTGACATAATCAAATGTGAAAATAATACAAAAAAAAAAAAAAAAATGTCAAAATCATATTAAAAAAAAACATGTACAACAAGACTTATACTAGAGATATTTTATTGCACATTAATTTTATAGAGGTGTCCAACCGCACATAAAATACACTAACAAGGATAAGAATAGCTGACGGGCAGAAAAAGTCAGGCAGATCACAAGTTAACGATCACTGATACAGATAATGTACCTATCTGAGTAAAAAAAAAAAATATATATATTTTTTTAAATTTATGTTTTATTATAAAAAATAAAAGAGAGCAACATAAAACTAGTGTGATTTTCAACACTTTTTTTTGATAAACTTAACACATCAATATCTGGTTGGATGGATGTAGTAGCGATTCTCAATAGATTCTCAAGGTGTTCGTCAGATATTTTGGTTCTAATTTTGCCATTTTGTGTGCTTCATCCTTAAAAATAGTTGCTCACAAATATAGTATGATATTTTTTATTTATTTATTTGTTTGTTTTCTTCGTTTTTTTTTTTTTTTTGGTTGAACTAGATGGACTTGTGTCTTTTTTCAACCTGACTATGTAACTATATAGTGAATGTGAAGAGTGGGATATTTTTCTTTGGAAAAATAAAACTAATAAAAGTCCAGTAAAGAGACACTGTAAAAATTTTTTTACGATTTTGTGTTGGGCCACATTCATAGCCGTCTTGGGCCACAGCTTGGACACCCCTGGTTTAGAAGATCAAAATCATAAATATAACGAAACCCTTTCATTGTAATTATTACCACTTTCACTATTGTATAGCCATTTTGTATGGTTTTTCTATCAGTCATTTCTAGAGCATAATCGGTACCCTACAAATGTTTGCCTCTGATAAGCCAGGCAGGAACTGTTCGTTCAGATCGGATCCTAAAGCAGATGCAAACCCTAACTGAATGACATTTAGATTTCCATAGCATTGTCTATCATAAATAATTGCCATATTTTTGGTTTTAAATACAATACTCACCTTTCTTTCTTTTTTGCATCTCAATGCTACCTAATCTGCTGCAGCTTCTTTGAAGATACTTCCTGCCTACATGAACTCCAGAGATGGGTTCATGGGGTTTTTTTTTGGGTGGGTTTCCTGATGGTGACAACAGGGGACCATCCACATTAGTTGAAACATCCACTGAACTGGAAGCCTTTAGCAAAGGGTGAACAAATGGGAGACGGGAGACAAAACACTGTCACCTTTTTAAAGTATAATTAGACTGTCAATCAATGTTATTTTTAGTCCTAATGCTACAAGCATTTGTAAGTAGATGGGAAGGTATGTTATATTTATTTGTTTTAAAGTGGAACCAAACCCTTCGATTTCAAGTGGAAGTAAACTCCCATCTCTGACTTGTACCCATAGCAAAGCTTATAATAAGGCTTACCTCTAGGTACTGTAAATATCTCCTAAATGTGCACCGTTTTGGAGCTATTTACTGTATATGCAGCCGATGACGTCATCGGGACATGCGCTCTGTAGGAACAGCCAACAGAGTCATGTGCCCTAAACGGCGGTTCCCCCCCACGCATGAGCAGGAGTGACGTCATCGAGACTTTGGCCAGTCGAGTCTGCGGACCCAGAAGAAAGATGGGTGAAGATGGAAGCGGCCTCCACCAGTGACGGCGCAACACTAGAAGGCTTTGTTTTCAGGTGTGTTTCACATAATGTGCTAGTATGCAATGCATACTAGCACATTATGGCTTTACCTTGCAGGTCAAAAAATAATCAGAGAACTCTTTGAATTAATTTAGATAATGCAGAGCTTTCTCTGAATGGTGCCCGTTGTGCTCTGTTCACAATTCATTAGGCCCAGAAGCAAGTGGAGTAGCGGTGTTCACTTCAGTGATATCCAGCTTCCAGGGGCATTGACCTGGTATGGCATATACAGTGAATATGAAAAGTCTACACACCCCTGTTAAAATCTCAGGTTTCTGTGATGTAAATAAATGAGAAAAAGATATATAATTTCAGAACTTTTTCCACCTTTTAATGTGACCTATAAACTGTACAACTCAAAAGTGTGCACACCCTTAAACTAATACTTGTAATAACATCGAAAGGCGCTCCAACAACACTCAGTCTTTTTTGGTATGAGTCTATCAGCATGGCACATCTTGAATTGGCAATATTTGCCCACTTTTCTTTGCAAAAACACTCCAAATCTGTCAGACTGTGAGGGAATCTCCTGTGCACAGCCCTCTTCAGATCACCCCACAGATTTCCAATGGGATTCAGGTCTGGGCTCTGACTGAGCCATTCCAAAACTTTAATCTTTTTCTGGTGAAGCCATTCCTGTGTTGATTTGGATGAAGGTTCTGTGCCAATGTATTTGTAACTGTTCCTAATTCCCTCTACCTTGACTAATGGCCCTTTTTCAGCTGAAGAAAAACGGCCCAAAAGCATGATGCTGCCACCACCATGCTTCATGGTGGGTATGGTGTTCTTTTGGTGATGTACAGTGTTGTTTTTGCTCCAAACATATCTTCTGGAATTATGGCAAAAAAGTTCAACCTTAGTTTCATCAGACCAGAACACATTTTCTCACATGTTTCTGGGAGACTTCAGATGTGTTTTTGCAAAATTTAGTCAGGCTTGGATGTTTTTCTTCATAAGAAAAGGCTTCTGTCTTGCCACTCTACCCCATAGCCCAGATATATGAAGAATATGGGATATTGTTGTCACATGTACCACACAGCCAGTACTTGCCAGATATTCCTGCAGCTACTTTAATGTTGCTGTAGGCCTCTTGGCACCCTCCCTGATTGGTTTTCTTCTCGTCTTTTCATCAATTTTTGAGGGACGTTCAGTTCTTGGTAATGTCACTGTTGTGCCATATTTTCTCCACTTGATGATGACTGTCTTCACTGTGTTCCCTGGTATATCTAATGCCTTGGAAATTCTTTTGTACTCTTCTTCTGACTGATAACCATTTAACAATGAGATCCCTCTGATGCTTTGGAAGCTCTCTGAGGACCATGGCTTTTGCTGTAGGATGCGACTAAGAAAATGTCAGGAAAGACCTACTAGAACAGCTGAACTTTATTTGGGGTTAATTGGAGGCACTTTACAGGTGTGTACTGACTCCTATTTAACGTGAGTTTGAATGTGATTTCTTAATTCTGAACACAGCTACATCCTCAGTTATAAGAGGGTGTACACACTTATGCAACCACATTATTTAATTTTTTTATCCCCCCCCCCCCCCCAAAAAAAAAGATTTCAGTTTGTTTTTCAATTGAGTTGTACAGTTTATAGGTCACATTAACCACTTACGCTTTTAGATAAAAGTGGTCTCTGCGGCAGATTCGCCGCAAGATCACTTTTATCGTTGGCGGGAGAGGCTCCTTCCCACCTCGCTCCGTTGCCCTCTGCCTCTTACCAGAGCCGCTGGCAGCGGCAGAGGCGATTGCGTTCTCTCCCCTCTGTGGTGTGTGAGTGAGGGGAAGATGGCAGGGCGGAAGCGACATCAAAACATCACATAGCTCTTAAAGGGACACTTTTTTTTTTTTTTATTGCATTTTGGTGTAAATATGAGATCTGAGGTCTTTTTGACCCCGGATCTCATATTTAAGAGGTCCTGTCATGCATTTTTCTCTATTACAAGGGATGTTTACATTTCTTGTAATAGGAATAAAAGTGACACAATTTTTTTTTTCAAAAAAGAACAGTGTAAAAATAAAAGGTAAAATAAATAAAAATTTTAAGCGCGCCCCGTCCCGCCAAGCTCGCGTGCAGAAGCGAACACATACGTGACTAGCGCCTGACTAGCGCCTGCATATGAAAACAGTGTTCAAACCACTCATGCGAGGTATCACCGTGATTGTTAGAGCGAGAGCAATAATTCTAGCCCTCCTCTGTAATTCAAAACATGCAACCTGTAGAATTTGTTAAACGTTGCGTATGGAGATTTTTAAGGGTAAAAGTTTGTTGCTATTCCATGAGCGGGTGCAACTTTGAAGCGTGACATGGTGGGTATAAATTTACTCGGCATAACATCCTCTTTCACAATATTTAAAAAAAATATAAAAAAAAATTGTACTAACTTTACTTTTTTTTTATTTTTTAATTTAAAAAAATTGTCTTTTTTTCCAAAAAAGTGCACTTGTAAGACTGCTGCGCAAATACGGTGTGACAAAAAGTATTGCAACGACCGCCATTTTATTCTCTAGGGTGTTAGAAAAAAATATATATATATGTTTGGGGGTTCTAAGTAATTTTCTAGAAAAAAAAAATGATTTAAACAACAAGTTTGAAAAATAGGTCTGGTCCTTAAGTGGTTAAAGGTGGAAAAAGTTCCGAAATAAAACGATGTATATTGTTGGAATATATATTTTTAAGTGGCAATTCAACCCAATGTCTTCCTATCCTGTTTTTTTGCTTATTAACATATGAGGCCTTAAAGTTTATTATGTACTTGTATGGGAGCTATTATACTTGCCAAAAAGTTTGTATTTCTGTTCAGCCCTACCAGAATGCACAGCCAGACTGGGGACTCTAGTTTTCTCTGCTGTAGTTATGTTGTACAGCTTGGTTCCTTCCTTGCCCTCAGCCCATGATTGGACTATGAAGGAACAGCAGCACACTTATGAGGTCGCTGTTCTCTCATACAGTCAGCAGGCTTACTACCAGAACATATACACTGCGGTGTACCTGAATAACTCTTATTGCTTTTCATCCATCTCCACGACCGAGTGTGAGGAATGAAAGGAGACTAACAAGTCAGACTCGGGTGCTTATGCTATATGCATTTTAATCCTTTTTAATGAATGCATTATTATATTAAAGAATATGTTACCCCAACATTTTATTCTCCTGATACATGTCTGTTGTACTTGTTTGAAAGAGCATCCTTTTCTCTTTGTACTGCTTTCTTTGCATGAAATACCTGGTAATCCTGCCAGTACCCCTGCTTTTCTTTTTCAACTGACCACACTAGGCATGAAAGCACATACATCCCAGCATGGCCAGTTTTATGGCTGTGCTGGGAGAACAATCTCACACAATGGTCACACATCTGCTGACACGACTCACCCCTGCACAACCATTCACCGGGAAGACCAGTGTTCTGCTGTTTCTCCTCCCCCACCTCTCAGAGCTCCTTGTGCAGCTGAGAACAAAGATTATGTGAAGTATGTAAAGCAGTGGTTCTTAACCTCGGTCCTCATTACCCCCAACAGGCCATGTTTTCAGGTTTTTCTTAATCTTGCACGGGTGCTCTAAATCAGTGTCAATGGCTTGGTAATTTGGACAGCTATTTTATCTAAGAGAAAATACCAAAACATGGCCTGTTGGGGGTAATGAGGACCGAGGTTAAGAACCACTGATGTAAAGTATTTATAATGTTTTATTTTTTGTGTGTACACAAATGTTTTGTCATTTATTTTTAATTTATACTGAATGGGTTGTTTTACAAGACAAGGGTTTATACTTAAATCAATGTTTGTTATGGTAACATGGAGTACAGTTAAAATGGCGAAGCACGTATTGGAAAAGTTGCACCCAGCAAGTTCCATTATATTCTATGGGAGAGTTTTTTTCTGGAGTTCTGTGCATTCAACTATTTTCTTGCTGGGAAGCTGATGAACAGCTGGATTAGCATCTTGTTATCAATGAAATAATGGGTTGCTTTCTCCCGCTCTCAGTATTCTGTTAACATTCTTTTAACCTTCTGCATTGCTGTGTATCAAACTGAGCTGTACATAGGAGACAACTTCCCTGCTTAGCTAAATGTGCTGTATGGGGTTATAAATGGAGATTTATAGCAACTTGGTGGCTAAGTGGTTAACTATCCGTGCTTTGCAGCACATGGCCCTGGATTAAATTCTCACAGGAGCAAATAATGCACAGAGAAATAGTTAGTTAAAAAGAAAAGAGGGGAAAAAGAACAAAACTGAATAGTTTTGGTAACCAAAAAATACATTTTATGTGTTTGTTATTTCTGTATCTCTGCCTGATTAATAGATAGACTACACTCTTTTACGTCTACCCATTTATAAATCTATTTAGCAGTTATTTACTATGTATCAGCATTTATAATAAAATATTTAACTCTGTTTACAGAGCTTACAGTATATCCTTATCTTGTCCCAGGTACATTTTTAAGATGTCTTTAATATCAACAACTATTATATTTTCATCCTTGTTACTTTTCATATGTACGTTTTTATGTATATTTTTTTACTAAACCGTAAAATAATACAAGATTTTAAATGGCAAGAAATTTTTTTTTTAACTCTGTTAACAGAGCTTACAGTATATCCTTATCTCTTCCTAGATGCATTTTGAAGGTGTCTTTTAATATTATCAACTATTCATATATTTTAGTTTTTGTTACTTTTCAAATGTATGTTATGTATATTTTTTTACTAAACCTTACAAAAAAACAAGATTCTAAATGGCAAGAAAAAAACTGTTAAGGATATACTGTAAGCTCTGTTATCTCTTCCTTGATGAAGGTGATTTTGAAGGTGTCTTTAATATCATCAACTATTATTATATTTTAGTTTTTGTTACTTATGATGCGTACTTATGTGTATTTTTTACTAAACCTTACAATAATACAAGATTTTAAATGGCAAGAAAAAAAAGTAACCTCTGTTAACAGAGCTTACAGTATATCCTTATCTCTTCCCAGGTGCATTTTGAAGGTGTCTTTAATATTATCAACTATTAATATATTAAAATTTTTGTTACTTTTCATATGTACGTTATGTATATTTTTTTACTAAACCTTACAATAATACAAGATTTTAAATGGCAAGATTTTTTTTTAACTCTGTTAACAGAGCTTACAGTATATCCTTCGCTCTTCCTAGATGCAATTTGAAGGTGTCTTTAATATTATCAACTATTATTATATTCTAGTTTTTGTTCCTTTTCTTGCATACGTTATGTATATTTTTACTAAACCTTGCAATAAAACAAGATTCTAAATGGCAAGAAAGAAACGAAACGTAACTCTGTTAAGGATATACTGTAAGCTCTGTTATCTCTTCCTTGATGAAGGTGATTTTGAAGGTGTCTTAATATCATCAACTATTATTATATTTTAGTTTTTGTTACTTATGATGCATACTTATGTGTATTTTTACTAAACCTTACAATAATACAAGATTTTAAATGGCAAGAAAAAAAGTAACCTCTGTTAACAGAGCTTACAGCATATCCTTCGCTCTTCCTAGATGCAATTTGAAGGTGTCTTTAATATTATCAACTATTATTATATTCCTAGTTTTTGTTACTTTTCATGTGTACGTTATGTATATTTTTACTAAACCTTGCAATAAAACAAGATTCTAAATGGCAAGAAAAAAAGTAACTCTGTCAAGGATATACCGTAAGCTCTGTTATCTCTTCCTTGATGAAGATGATATTGGAAGGTGTCTTAATATTATCAACTATTATTATATTTTAGATTTGTTACTTAGAATGTGTACTTCTGTATATTTTTTACTAAACCTTACATTAAAACAAGATTCTAAATGGCAAGCAAAAAAAGAAAAACAAAATGTCCTAGCATCTTTAATGAAAGCTGTCAGGAATAATTGGGAAGGAAATTGAGCGTGTATTTCATTGATACAGCTCATAGCACATAGGTATACAGTGTGTTTCTGGTCAATTTGACCCTTCATGTGTTAACACTATCTCTGAAATACTCAACATCACCACCTTATTATGACTTAGTTGGCAAACATGGCCGGTCACATTAAAGTGTACCTGTCACTAGGAGACAGTGGGAGCGCCTGAACCAGGCTGTACCATGATTTAACATGTAGGCCGTGTCACAGCATATATCAAGAATTAAAAATGTTTTTGGTATCAAGTTCTGATTTCCTCACAATCCCATTGCAAAGATAGCTGAAGAAAAAGGGCAGCACTCCAATTGTCAGGAGTATTCCTTGTTTAGGTTTATTGATTTTGTGCAGAACTGGTCACCTTGTCACTGATTTTAATAAAGAACTTTAAATGTTGCCATTGTACAGTAAACCTCTGTACCCGATCAATGAAAACTGAATAAATAAGAAACCTCGGTTGTTTCCATCATTTATTACATATATTTAGCCTGTCTATATACAGCAGGAACTTATCACTTCAGAGACATGAGACATACAAGGGTCTCTTGCCATTGTGCCATGTGAATCAATTGATTGCATTCTTAACATATTGTTCCAGTCTATGCCTGCAACTCAGAAGCTTTCCTTTCATATTTATCATGAAGGAGGCAGAAAAATACAGCTATTTTTTCTTTTAAACTTTATAAATATTCAGTGGAGCAATCCAATCAAGACAAAGACAAATTATTAATGTCAACTTATAACCTCTCTGTATTATTTTGTTTTAAATTGGAACACTGGATATTGCTATATTTTATTTTCTTTAAATAAGCCAAAACATTCCCTCCATTTTTATTTATTTTTTATTTACTACATGTTGCTGCAATGTTATAAAAAAATATATAAAACTTTATTTCAGCCAATGAAGTCTAAAAAAACACATATTTTACATACGCTTGCACATTGATATTGTTGGTATCAATGTGTAAAATATGAGGTTTTTAGACTTTTTTTTTTTTTATTGGATGAAATCAAGTTTTGTATATATTTTTTTTATAGGCAAAAGGAAAAGAAAATGCCACTCCAGGTGAGTGATGGAACCAGGTAGGCTGGGAATGGACTCCTCCCAGGGGTGCTGGCCTTGGCTCACCGGCCGTAAAATATGGATAAAAGGAATGGATGGCTGCATGCCGAGGTAGTGATAAATCTCTTTATTGTAAAATCCATAACATGAATAACACCACAGGACAGGTAGATGGGTTTTTGTAGTGTGTTTTTTTTTTTTTATAACTTTGATGCATTTCGTGCTCACTAGAGGGGTATTTAAAATCCTATCGCACATATACATATTGTCTATTTAACTTAAGGATGAGACCCTCCACTGGCACACCTCCGCAGTAGTAACCTCCGCACACATACCCAACAAATTATTTGCTGTACATTTTGCTCCCATTTTGATTCACTGGCTTTTTTCTTTTCTTTTTTTTTTTCTTTTGTTTTAACACTTGCAATTAAAATTGAATCTAAACAGCACAAATATACAATTCATACAAAAGTACAATGCAATTCTAAAATCTGACCAAAACCTTGATAGGATATATTCATTGCATTTTTAAACTCTGGATTTAAATCAGTTTTGTGGGCATCCTATAAGATCTCTAAATTCAATTTCTAATTCTAATTATTATTGTAATTGATATACAGGCAGACAAATGGCTTTATATCAAAATTGCGTAATATTTTTTTAGTGTATTGTCCTTCTATTATATTATATTTTGTAATTTTGTGTGCTTTGCTTGCTTGCTTTCCCTACCTCTATGCCAAAAGTAGGTTCTAATGGAGGCTATCTTCTTTTAAAATGGACAGTTGTATGAGCCATGATGTTCATTGATAGTAAAATCAATGAGGAATTGATTGTAAGGATTAATCTTTGGAGGCTTTTGCTCAATCGTAAGTGTTCTCTTAAAGCATCTAATGCATTAAATGCATACCAAAATAATCCTCATGCTGCTAGAAAAGAAATAAAGATAAAAAGAAAGAAACACATTTTGTCGTATGAAAAGGGTCCTCTTTTAGACAGAATGTGTTTTTCTTTTTTTTTAATTTTGTTTGTTTCTTTCCAGTAGCAGTTAATTTTTTTTTTTTTTTTTTTTACATAAATACATTTACAATTTAAATACATAAATATCAGCCTTTTCTCTCTCTTTTTCTCTCCAAATAACACTAGGTATCAATTTAATAATAAGTATGGAAGTAGCAACTGCATTTGTTGGTTTTAAATTGATTTACATGTCAAGACTGGCAGTTTAGCAGCTGTGCTATTATTTCTGGATTGGTCAATTTACTGCAGAAAAACCTACTATGGAGTTGCAGTGACCTGCATTACAATGTAGGCCCTATTTCTGTTACTGTAATTAGGCTTGCCACTAACTCAGAATATTTTTAATTAAAATATTTTGGTCAATGTGTTCCTCCAAATTAGGCCTTTCAGTGCTGATTTTAATTCTTGGCAAAGCGTGACCAGAATCCCCAATGACTGCAGCTTGGTTTAAGGTTAACAGGTTGTATGTGTCTTTAAAAAAATGTTGGTTGCCCGCTGTGCCAGGCTAAGTGTGCCCACTTTATTCTCCTCCTGTGTTCTGGGTCTTATTTATTAAGAAGAAGAATGCATCATTTTATATTTTGTGTATTTATATAACATCAACCGATTCCACAGACCTTTACAAAGAATATTGATCTTCTTGCAATCAAGGACTCCAAGCAACAAGTTTATCAGTCAATAAATTGTAAATGCCTTCTAGGAAGTGCTTCAGTGGTGTTTTGATCAGAAAGTCTACTTGATTAAACGTAAACTGAGTTTTCTTAAATTCGGTGCGAATACATTTAGCATACTTCTCTTCTAGATTGGACTGTAGCTTCCTATCACATGGGTCTGTGCTGTCCAACCCTCCTCTCTAATGTGCCTGGGTGTGAACTGGGGAACACACTTTAGCCTTTTGTTGGGAAAGTACTGGATCCAGCACTTTCATGTATCTTCCTAACATCTACAGATGATGATGGTCACTACCTGGGAGTAAATGTGATATACAGTTGGATGCCAACTGCGTGAACCCCGCGACACCAGTGGAAAAAAAAAAAAAAAAATATATATATATATATATATATATATATATATATATATATATATATATGAGAGAGAGATCTGCCTATCTATTATTAAAGCTGCTCCCTAGAAAAGAAATATGATTCCCCAGTGATATGTGATAGTGTAGGGGCGCTAGTTATCTCTAAACAATAATAAAATTAATATTTGATACCCTATTAGTTAATATACAGGGAATCTATATTAGTAGCCATGTGAAAAAATACTTAAATATAATATATCATGTGCAGCAATTCTATGATATATATAATGTCGCAATATTCATTCAACAATATAGTGATACCATATATGGAAAATTAATAAATGTAGATACAAATATTTTGGTTCCGTGAAACATTATATAGGTGTGTCTTTGACACCATCTGTGCACCCTGGTGAACTCCAATCACCCAAACCAATGTTTCTCAACAAATGATTTCCACAACAATATTTTTTGATTCACAAAGAAAACACCATAGTGAATAAAAAGTGCATAACAAAAATAATATATATAAAAATATATAACAAGTCCCATTCAACAGAAATTCAAGTCAAGTTTCAAATTTCTGTTGAATGGGGCTTGTTATATACTTTTATATATATTATTTTTGTTATGCACTTTTTATTCACTATGGTGTTTTCTTTGTGCATCAAAAAACATTGTTGTGGAAATCATTTGTTGAGAAACATCGGTTTGGGTGATTGGAGTTCACCCGGGTGCACAGATGGTGTCAATCAAAGACACACCTATATAATGTTTCACGGAACCAAAATATTTGTATCTACATTTATTAATTTTCCATATATGGTATCACTATATTGTTGAATGAATATTGCGACATTATATATATCATAGAATTGCTGCACATGATATATTATATTTAAGTATTTTTTCACATAGCTACTAACATAGATTCCCTGTATATTAACTAATAGGGTATCAAATATTAATTTTATTATTGTTTAGAGATAACTAGCGCCCCTACACTATCACATACTCCCTGGGAGTACTTTGGTCTTTAGTAGGTTTGAATTCATAAAATGAAGTTGATGGTATCTATACCATACTATTGCAGATGAGTAGCTTGGTAACTGGAGCAGATGAGATGCATTCTCTCCATCCTTTTTTAATTTTAGAATTTTCGGTTTGGCTGTAGTGTTTCTTTGATCTCCGCACCTGAGCAAAATTATAGTTTTATTGTCCCTGCCTCAATCTCAAGCCATCAATCTATGGCCAGTTAGGTAGAAGCCAGTTGAAGTACCAGATTGTGATAAGACTGTGAGCGGAAACCAGAATAATTGGAGAAAACCCATGTAAACACAGGGAGGCCATACAGATTTATTGCAGATGGTACTACTAATGGATGCAATGCAGGACCCCAATGTACAAAGGTGGCGGCGTTAACTGCTATGACTTCATGGTTTCTCATTGGAATGAGTTTATTACCTTGCACATACTGAATATTTTCTATTTTATACACCTGCATGGCTCTAAGGTTGTTTGGAATCAAAATGCACTTTTTTACTGAAGACTTACCTTGTTTAATAATATAGATAAGTCATTATTTGCTGGCTCCTGCCATCAGATACAATGGTGAAAGTTTAAATCTCTTCCTCTGTGGGCTTATTGAACTGAATATATGGTTGGAATTGCAGGTTGAAGTTATGCCACCCACCATGTGTAACCTTTGATGTATGCAATTAAATTATCTGCTCATCTTAATGGGGTTGTAAGGGCAGAATGTGTTTTATCCTAATGCATATGCATTAAGCTAAAAAACCTTTTGTGTAGCAGCCAGCCCAGCACCCCCCTAATTACTTACCTGAGCCCCATCTCTCTCCAGCGATGTCCACGAATGTCTAAGTCATTCGGGACACTCTTCCTGATTGGCTGAGACGCAGCAGCAGCGCCATTGGCTCCCGTGGCTGTCAAAGTCAGTCAACCAATCAGGGGAGAGAGGGGGTGGGGCCGGGGCAGGGCTCAAAGTCTGAATGGACACATGGAGTTGTGACTCAGCTCCAGTGCCCCCATAGGAAGCAGCTGACTGTGGGGGCAGTCTATAGGAGGGAGGGACCAGGATCAGCAAAAAGGGACCCGAGAAGAGGAGGATCGGGGCTCGCTCTCTGCAAAAGCAACTGCACAGAGGAGGTAAGTACATTATGTTTGTTATTTATTTTTTAATCAAGACTTTACAATCACTTTAAGGCTTTTTCCTTCTTCTCTTTTTTTTTTTGTCTATGATAGTAACTTGGCAAGCCTAAGAATAAAGCATTAAAAGGTGTGGGCAGATTTCTGCCAGTAACAGGTTGGGTCACTCCCCTCCAGCATGTGTCTAAGAATAAGTGGGAGGTGATGTAACAGGGAAAAAATGCTCAGCATAGAAACTCACTGAGAACTGAGCATGTGCAGAGTTGCCACCAAAGCTGCAAAATCCCTAGCTGAATTGGGGACATAGACAGAGATAGAGAGCAGGATCAACCAGGTTTTTTTCAGAATATAGAAAATGAATCTCATAGTGACTGAGTGAGTATGAACAGCATGTAATACATAATTTATTGATAGTTTTTTATGATGTGGGTTTAGTGACACTTTAAGGTTGCAGGATGACCTTCTTAGTATTTATAGCCAGCCAGACATGGCATTGGTGGCATATATATTGACAACTCTGCTAGCTTCTTGTGAGCAATGAAGCATAGTGCTGATGTTTCTTTGGATACATTTAGAATATTCGAAGCTGCTGATTTTTTTGGGTGTTTTTTTCAAACTATTGTACCCCATATACTGTGAGCATTTTGCATGATTGAATCAAAAGTACATTTAACACAATTGAACACATACCCAATTGATTTAATGATGCAATTTGTTCCAAGTATGATCTACTTTGTAAGAAAAATATTATTCCATTAGAATGGTAATACTCCTTCTACAATGAATAAAATTTTGCGTAACCTATTCAATTTTGAAAGCGTTATTTCTCTGTATTTTTTGTAAAAAAAAATATTTATGTATTTTCAGTGTAAGTGTAAAAAGATTATAAATGCTGTTTTCAAAAAGTGTTTCATTGTAATATCTTTGCATTTGTATACACTGCCTTTGAAAAAGCATTCATACCCCTTGAAATTTTCCAAATTTTTCATGTTACAACCAAAAAACGTAAATGTATTTTATTGAGATTTTATGTGATAGACCAACAAAAAGTGGCCCAGAATTGTGAAGTGGAAGGAAAATGATAAATGGTTTTTAAAAGTGTGGCGTGCATTCAGCCCCCTTTTTACTGATACCCCTAACTAAAATCTAGTGGAACCAATTGACTTTATAAATCACCTAATTAGTAAATAGAGGCCACCTGTGTGTAATTTAATCTCAGTATAAATACAGCTGTTCTGTGAAGCCCTCAGAGGTTTGTTAGTGAACAAACAGCACCATGAAGGCCAAGGAACACACCAGACAGGTCAGGGATAAAGTTGTGGAGAAGTTTAAAGCAGGGTTAGGTTTGTAAAAAATATCCCAAGCTTTGAACATCTCATGCAGCACTGTTCAATCCATCATCCGAAAATGGAAAGAGTATGGCACAACTGCAAACCTACCAAAACATGGCCGTCCACCTAAACTGACAGGCCGGGCAAGGAGAGCATTCATCAGAGAAGCAGCCAAGAGGCCCATGGTAACTCTGGAGGAGCTGCAGAGATCCACAGGAAAAACTATTATGCCCTGTACACACGGTCGGACTTTCCGAGGGAAAATGTGCGATCGGATCGTGTTGTCGGAAAAATCCGATCGTATGTGGGCTCCATCTGACTTTTTCCGTCGGAATTTCCGACACACAAAGTTTAAGAGCTGGATCTAAAATTTCCCGACAAACAAAATCCGATCGTGTGTAGACAAGTCCGACGAACAGTGCCACGCATGCTCAGAATAAATTACGAGACAAAAGCTATTGGCTACTGGCCTCTTTATAGTCCCGTCATACGTGTTGTACGTCACCTCGTTCTGAACAATCGGATTTTCCGACAACTTTGTGCGACCGTGCGTATGCAAGACAAGTTTGGGTTAAAATCCGACAGATTTTGTCGTCGGAATGTCTGACCGTGTGTACAGGGCATTAGTCGTGCACTCCACAAATCTGGCCTCTATGGAAGAGTGGCAAGAAGAAAGCCATTGTTGAAAGTAAGCCATAAGAAGTGCCATTGCAGTTTGTGAGAAGAGCTTGAGCTATTTTGCACAGAAGAATGGGCAAAAATGTCACTCTCTGGATGTGCAAAACTGGTAGAGACGTCCCCAAAAAGACGTGAAGCTGTAATTGCTGGGAAAAATTGTTCTACAAAGTACTGAATACAAATGCACGCCACACTTTTCAGATATTTATTTGTAAAAAATTTTAAAAACTATTTATCACTTTCTTTCCACTTCACAATTATGTGGCACTTTGTGTTGGTCTATCACATAAAATCCCAATAAAATACATTTCCGTTTTTGGTTGTAACATGACAAAATGTGAAAAATTTCAAGGGGTGTGAATACTTTTTCAAGGCACTGTATGGGAGCTAGCTTATTTCTTTTTTCATTAAATATGCAGCATCTTCTTCCTTCTCAGTAGTTCTGTAACAATCAGCTCAGTTAATGAAATTTGACAATTTTCAAAAGAATACTTTTTTAGGCTGACATTTTAATTTCCTATTTGTCTTAATTTTACAAATATATGTTATGCAGTGTGCCCCAGTGATGCAGATTTTGCAGGGCAAGGTGGGCACCCACCGCCACCATTTATAAAGCCACACTGACTACTAAGACAAATAGGGATTTATTTATTAAATGCAAATAAACTGTGCAGGTGCAGTTGCACTCTGTAAAAAGCAGTTGCTCCAGAGCTTAGTAAATGAGGAGAAGCTCTGCCAACTTCCATCATCCAATCATGTGCGAGCAAAAATGCATTTTTTTTTTTTGTAATTTTATTTTATTTGCATGTGATTGGGTATTCTTTTTTCAAAGTGTAGCTTCGTCTCATTTACTAAACTCTGGAGCAACTGCACTTTACAGAGTGCCACTGCACTTACATTTCTCATTTGTAATGGGTTATCTTGGTGGAGAGAAGGCGAAAGGATACCCTGGTCCATCTTCAGCATTCACGGAAGCAAGTGCAAAGAAAGACCCACAAACAAAGCCTAATTTGACCTTTTTTTTAGCTAAAAAGGCAATGTTCTTCTGGTGAGTAGGGATTTTACACACATTGGGTGTAACACATCGTATCTTTTTATGGTGATGGTGGCAAAATTTCTGATTTTTTTTTCACAGCAACTCGTCACAGGAGAATTTATGGACTTTTCAAAATTAATATACTCCCTTATGTCTATTGTTATATATGAAATTGAATTATGGTTTTGCACAGAGCACTTTAATTTTATACCTGGTTGTTTATACTTTTGTATATTTCTTTAGGTAATCAATTTATTCACTAGCGCCCCCTACCACGTTCACTTGCAAAGTATAGCAATGTGTAATACTACAGTGCTCTGCCACCGCTCTGGGACTATGGGGTTGATTTACTAAAGACAAATGGACTGTACACAATGGGTGCTCAACCTGTGGCCCTCCAGCTGTTGCAAAACTACAAGTCCCATCATGCCTCTGCCTTTGGGAGTCATGATTTTACCTGTCAGTCTTGCAATGCCTCATGGGACTTGCAACAGCTTGGAGGGCCACAGGTTGAGCACCCATGGTGTACAGCCTATTTTTTCTTTAGTAAATCAACCCCATAGTCCCAGAGTGGTGACAGATCACTGTAGTATTACTTATTGGAAGAAGAAGCTTGTGTGGTCATGTGACCACTGGTTTATCGTTTTTATTTTTTAAGATGCCCAAAAAACACTTCGCTCTAAAATTCTGCAAAAAAGGCGCACAGCTGGTGGGCCAGTAAGTATAACAATACTGGTTTCTAAATTACATTCACATATTGAAAAAAAAAAAAAAACTTTAAAAGGTATGCGTTCAGTTTAGACAAAAGAAGCAACGTTCCCAAATGCCAAATCTGTTATGCTCTTAACTGTCATTTGTAGCCGCTGTGTGATAACGTCCATCCACGCGGGATAACGGTGTACAATAATACACTGCAGCCTTTTTTGTATTAGAATCCCTTAATTGGAGGATCTCAATCCCACTGTCATGTTCTGTTAACATTCATAACGACTGACACTTGTTTTTCCTTGTATTTGCCGTTGATTAATCCTCTCCTCTCACAGTGTTATTGATGTTTATTTCCTGGCTGTACACTGAAAGCTGCCAATCGTCTTGCTGTTGTAGGTACGATGATATCCTGGTTAATGGCCTCCCGGATTGGCGACAGCCTGTGTTCTATTACAGGCGGGTGAGGAAGATGAGCAATGCCGAGCTAGCATTGCTCCTGTTCATTATTTTCACAGTGGGCCATTATGCCGTGCTCTGGTCCATCTACCTGGAGAAGCAGCTGGTGAGTATTCATAAGAAATTGGAATTAAAAGAAATCATTATTTCTGGCTGTCACCTGGCATTATTACATTAAGGTTTTTTTTTTTTTTCCAGAGATGTTTTGCTATGTGCCAGTCATTCATTCTAGAAAGCCGTGGCTGGTGACCATGGTATACGTGTATATTTATGAATCATGTTAGTTTCTTTTTAAAACGAGCGTCACAAAATGTCTTTCAGAGCAGCCGCCAAAGCACACTTCTCCTAATACAAGTAAAGTGTATCTTAAAGTAGTAGTAAACCCAAAAGCTTACCAATTCTTATATGTGATGGCTGCATTTGTTTCCTTTTTTCGGCTTTCTTTCTTCTTTTTATTATCTGGTAATCCAGCCAGCAAGTCTGTTTTTCACAGCACAAGATCTCTAGCAGAATGTATCAGTTTACATGGATGAAACAAACCTCTTAACACTGGCAGGGGTCATTAAATGATCAGCTTTTATTTATTCATGCAAAACCTTTTAGGCTCCATTCGTTTTGGGATCGCGGCAGAATCGCTGCAATTCTGCCTGCAATTTCAAAATGAACTATAACCACAAAGCACAGGTTCAGGTGCCATTATTTTCAATGGCACCTAAAACATTGTGCGGTTTTGCCGCTATTTTTTATTTTTTTTTATATATATAGTTTTTTTTGATGAACCAGCTGAATTGTTAAGCAACAAGCTTCACACGATGCAATTTGCCATGTTGTTTAACACTACCACCGCCCCAGACTGACAGTGCTGCTGTCTGCTGTGCCTCCTGTTCTCAGTCATCCAGAGCTGCGTCTCACTAAGGCCTCATGCATACTTCATCTCAAAAACACTGCTTTTACCAGCGTTTTAGCTTTTTTTTTACTCTGCTTTTAATCTCCCCTCCATGTTAACCTACAGTATGTGTCCATGCACACTATATTACTGGTAAGCTGCAATATAGTAAATGATTAGTCTTGGGTTTAATGCAGCTTTAACTCCAAAGCCGAAAGGTAAAACTTGTGTATGTGCG